>SDVV010021709.1:0-13079 GCA_016164225.1 Gammarus roeselii
ATACATGGTGAGGATGGTGAGGAAAGCCAGATAGTTCTGAACTAGATCAGGTGACAAGTCTTCCAAGGTGTTACATGAAGGAGTTGAGGGCGGCCTTTCTGTGTACGGTGTGCTACCAGGGCGCGACCTGTACAGTCCCCGACGCCGTCCACATCACGAACTCCGACCACAGCTCTAGTGTACCTTCTCTGGTGAAACTTAGATGGTCCGGTTCTTTTTGGCATCGTGAGAGGAGCTGGTCACTTGCCCGTGTTGAGAGAAGCTACACCTTATTGCTTCACAAAACAACGAACCATGGGCCAGTGCAGTGTGATGAGAGAAGACAGTTTCCTGCCCCTGTGCACCTGTCCTCGTTAGGGCAGCTACAAGAAAATTTGAGGCCTATCGTCAAGCAGTTATACCACCCTAATAACAATTGCGGGGGGAGGGGGCAGTGACTCCGAGAAGGTTATAGAATATCGGGCTGCTCTGCCGCACACAAACAGCTTAGGAGCCTAGGTAACTGCAGCGACTTTAATCACGGTAAGTTTCCCTAAGGGGAAATCCGAAAGATTCACCTAATCGTAAATTTAAAGAATGAGTAGAATTTTTTTTTTGGTTCCCTTCCCATGTTACTCCGTATAATTCTCTAACGACGCCGCTGTATCTCTCTGTCAAGAGGCCTCACGCTTGCTGCCTAGTCTCGTGAATACTTTGAAAAAGGGTTCCCCCTGCTTCTCTCTATCAATATACCGTAAGCTCTGGATAATCCTCTCTCTCGCGAGGGCGCATTTTTTTCCCTTCATCGCTCTCGTGAGGCTGCTCTCCCACTGTCCAACATCTTGACTGTTCCAAAAAAAGTGACACCTCCTGCATCACTTTCGGGCGGCCTCAAGTTTATTGTCCCGCACCTTCACTGCTCCGCATCGGCAAAGAAGGCTCCTGCCTCTTTCTCTGAAGAAGCCGCACGCTTGCAGCCCCGGCTCACGTCTTCTCTCATCCTAGTGGCGCCCACCTCGCACCACCGAGAGATTGAAGTTGACCCACAAAGGCTTCAAGTTAAGGAAAGTCGGACGTTCTTGTTGAAATAGTTGCTCAAACTGCTGGACCGTAGATACGTCTGTCTCAGGTAGAGAAAGTCGTAAGCTGACAGACTTTGACTGTACGTATACGTGTAAAAAGAATCAGGATGACTAAGACACTGCATTCGATTCTTGTTGTAAAGGTCTTGCAGCCAAATTGTATCCATTAACAATCTATAGAAAATCAGAAACACAACGCGTACTCAATTCTTTTGATGAATAAATTGATGACAGGGTTTGTTCTATATTTTTTGGCCCCTGCTGTTAGAAGAAATGATTATGCAATACAGTGTCTAACATAACAGTCATTATTATGCAATACAGTGTCTAACATAACAGTCATTATTATGTAATACAGTGTCTAACATAACAGTCATTGAACTCGTTGAGTTGAGCGGCCCAGGGCGACAATAGGACTTATCTGTCGCTAGTTTTTATTTGCAACGAAATAAAATTAGATGAAGTGATTTGTCAAGTTTACATTGGATTGAATATATGCAAAAAATCAAAATGTTGGAACAATATAATCATATCCGTTATCCTTCATGCCTGGGAAAGTACGCATTATATATGATGTGGAACGACTTTCAACCATGCATATTGAATACGATAAGTAAAACTCAACGTCAGCATTTGACATTCACACCTTGGCCAGAAGCGGGGGAAGATATAGCATCTTGGCAAGTCTTTCATGTACGTTTGTTCAACATCGAGGGAATGAATTTAGACTAAGTTATTAGTCTAAATTCATTATTTTGCTATACACTGTGCACGAAGGGATGAATGTGGACACCGTTGATGGAAACAACATCTAGGACAGTATTATGTTTAACACTGTACACGAGGAGATGAATGTTGACAATGTTATTGGAAGAAACATCTAGGGAGGGTATTATACGCAAAACTCAGCACGTGGAGATGAATATGGAAAAAGTTAATAGAAATGACGTCTGGGACAGGATTGTGTTGAGCACTGTACGCGAAGGAATGGATGTGGACAATGTTATTGGAAGAAACATATTGGGGCAGTATTATGCCCAACACTCTTGCGTGTAGATGAACATGGGCAAAATTATTGGAATTAATATCTAAGTAAAGTGTTATATGCCCACCACTGTGCACTTACCACATGTAGTCCTCCTCTCCTCAAGAACATCTGCAGAAAATATCGCTTCGACCGACTGTACATATCAAATTGAGAGTTTGCAAATACTTTTACACTTATGTGATTTGCTTGGAAATGTGCTCTATAAGGGTCATTTCCAAAATTTGGGCAATTTCCGTTCACAAAAATGACTTCTGTAACAGAGCACATAATTCAAATGGTAACATTTAAATAACTCTTCTGCTGAGACCAACATTTTAGGAAAATCACTGGGGCACATACTCGTCAATGAGAACAGAAGCCTACTTTTTTTAGTTTATACACACGGTATTAACCTAAAACAGTAATTGATAAAACCAACATGAGAGCCTGTCGATAGATCTCGTATTATCGACCAACAATTAATGTTTAGACCACGTAACAATCAAAATAAGATATATGTTTACAGTACTACTGATTTTCAAATGACTGCACCTTAAACAGTAGGAGAACCAGCACGATTCAACTTCATTTCAGAAGAAGTAATTTCGAATAACTAGGTGATGAAACCTCCAGCGGCGACTAAGACTATTCTCCTGGGGTACCGCAGCGGCCTGTTGCATGGGTGTTATTCAGGGTCATGGCAGTACAGGCAAACCAACAAATAATCCCTCGACGACGAACAACATAGGTAAATAAGGCATTGATCCCAGGGAGAGACTGTGTCAAGTCCACACGATTAATTCCACAAAAGAATCCCAACGAGGACATGAACAGGCTGGCAGAAGATAAAACCAATTGTTCAGACGACAAAGAGAAGTTGGGAGATTAGTGTAGCTAGATTTGCTTACATCATCCGGAAACGTTCGAACTACATGTGAATAAGGACGTGTTGTTCGTGATAGCATCAGCCCTCTACGAAATATTGCAGGTGCTAGTAAATCATCCGACACTGATACGAGGCATCTACTCAACGACTATTTGTATGGCGTGTTCCCAAATGGAAATCTGAGCAATGCTTATGGGTATAAATGAATTAAAAGCTGCCACCTTTGGACAATATCAATTTTAGTGTCGAAGAAGTAAAAGAGTAGCCTAAGAAACTAAATATATACAAATCTAATGGAGCAGATGATCTGCACCAATGCATATGTAAAAATCTCTCCGAAAATCTTTTGGAGTCCACAGATATTATTTGTTTACATATTTTTGAGAACTGGAAAAATTTCAGGTTTTTGGAAGGGGGTAAACATCACCGTCATTTGCAAAAAAAGCAGTCAAAGGCCAGTTAGTTACAGTCCAATCAGTCTCACTTCTGTTTGCGGCATGACCTTGGAAAGACTTAATAAAACAAGAAAAGCGTGTCACCCAACCTAGAAATAGTCTCATCATGAATAACCAACATGGATTCACAATCAAATCCAGCTTCCTCACCAGTGTTTTTTTAATTTTTATCAAGTCAAATCTACAGGAAAGCAAGATTGCGACCACAAGTATCTTAATTTCTATGAAATTTTTGAATCGGTGCCCCGTGAACGATTGATGAAAAAAATAGAGACGCACGGTATAAATGGGAATGTTTAGAGGTTGTTTTGCCACTGGCTCACGGGCCCCACACGACGGGTCTTTACAGTCTAAGAAAAAAGTCGTTGTGCCACAGTTACAACAAGAGTGCTACAGGGAAATATATTTATGCTACTCTTCACCATGGCTTACACAAATGATGCTCACACAGGCCTAATAAGCAAGACATCAGAAGTCGCCGACGACGCCACACCATGCTATAAGGAGACTGCTTGCAGGTTCGCTTCTCTGTTCAAATGTATATAAATAAACAAGTTGACTGGTTCGGATGTTGGCAAATAAACTGCAAATGAACTGCAATGCTCAATGAAACTCACAATCGATACTCCGACTACTTGATGACAGGACAGCACCTTGAAGTAGACCAACAGCGAGATTTGGGCTTATTCAAGTCGAAATATTTGCTTTATTTGCAGAAAATTTTCCCTGCAAGCACAAGGGCCTGATGACTCAAATTGATATTTCACTTTAAAGACATCATATAGTTTTTGTGATCCAATTCTGGTACTCTCACCTTAGAGTGGATATCAACAAAATTGAACAGACTCCACCACGAGCAAGAGAAATGATCTAAGAACTGAGAATCTCGACATGCCTGTTACAATTTACGAAACAACAGCGGAACCTCAGTTACTGGAAACTACATTTTATCCTGTATTCCAGCAATTTGTAACCGTTTACAATTAACTACCTCAGAAATAAGAACGGTAGGAAAATGGCAGAAACACGTTCTCATATGCTCAGTGGGCAGCCTATATAACTTCTTTCACTGGTTAGTGACCGACCGCAACTGCGTCTGGCACTGCCTAGTGGCCGATCTTAACAGCGACCTTCACTGTTCAGTGGCCAGTCATACCAGCCTCCTGCCCTGCGCAGTGGTCAGGCTTAGGAGCGGATAGTAGTGTTGAGTGGTTGACCGTAATAGAGTTGTTCACACTTCAGTTGCCGGCCTTGACAGCGTCTATAACTGCTCGATAGCCCGCCTTTGGAGTGTCCTTCACTGGTCAGTGGTTGACCTTGAAAGTTCAATCTCAAATGAGAGCAAGGTGGTGTCGGTCGATGTTGCTTGTTCCCCCTGTTACGGAAGCTTTAACTTTGGAGCCGCAGATAAGAACTAGAGTAGAAAGCCTTCGCTTGATCGGCGGCACAAAGCTTTACCGATGGACGGGTGATTATAGAAGTTCGGAAAAGAATTGCTGGCACAGATTGATATGTAGGCTTGGTAAAAGGATTCAACATTTTAAATCGGGACACAATGAGTCCACACGTGACCACTGATATACGGTCTGTCGATATGTTTCATAAGTCGATTGCAACATATTGAATTGTGAAAATCAACCATAGCTGAAAAGGATTCACCCTCAACGAATTGTGAAGAGTCCAAAACAATTTTATTATTTTCACTTACTGTCAGAGACGTGGATAAACAACTGAAACCCCATTTTTGTAAACATTAAAGAGGGCCAGAAGCAATCGATGCCATTTTTTCATGTAAAACTCCTCAAGAAAGCATCTAACGAAGTTCTGCATCAAATGAAACTGACATCTTCCAGGGCTAACACGGCAAGCCAGTCTGATGGTTCAGAAAAACGGTATCATCCGTGCCCATGCATATGACCCGAGATAAGCAGCTCCCGATTGCACGGACAGTTTCGCATCTTTTACGTGGAAGATTCCCGACAAAATACAGCGAGGTCCTCCTATGAGGGTGGCCCGAGAAAAATACCGGCCGGCGATTGCTCTTTATTTATTGGGTTACTAAACAGGCCCTTGTTGAATACGATGAAAGTAAAACAAAAGGTAGGATTTTCAGATGTATCCCGGATCAAGAAAATAATCTTCGTGAATAGTTCTCAAAGATCAGGAACAAATCTTTACGGAAAATGTCAGCTCAACCCCCACACCAACAACGTGGAATTGTTTACATAAATGAGTGTTTGGTCTCTAGCACTTCCGCTTGAACCACCGAACTGAATAACATTGTCCATATCTGTCACAAGATAATCAGATATTAGTCACGGCACCAGAGACGGTACGACTAGAGATGCACAGCCTGCTAGTTGTTGCCGCTTTAAATCGCGGAAACCACGAGAATTGGTATATCCCAATTTCTTGATATACCTGCTCATATGATGGTGGGCTGAACCATCGACAATACTTCCGAGAGACAATTTAGAGACAATGAATGACGTTGTTGTAGCAGATTTTAAACTACATTTTCATTTCATGTTTGTGAGCAAAAAATAAATTCCAAACACAAATCCATTTTAGTGTTTTCCATCTTTCATAGATTAAATCATACCCATTTCTATCGGTGCACAAGTTGAAAGGGGGAAAACAAATAGTCCAAACGTGCCCTGGGGGGAAAATATATTGTCCAAACGTGCCCTGGAGGGAAAATATATAGTCCAAACGTGCCCTGGTGAATATTGAATTGCTTATGATTATTGTTGGATTGTAAATAGGTATTGTAAGGGGTAAGTATTATAGTATGATTTATTGTTAGAGTTTCTATAATTGGCATATCCGCCAGAAATTTTAGCCTGGTACATATGAGGTTGGCTGTATGTGTAGGATTTATTTTTATTTCTAATAGTATATGGTATTGTAGTATTTGATCGATTTGGCTGTATATATCATAATCTTAAGCTTATCTCATTGTCCACCTAAATACGCATTGAAAATATGTGAAACGTACTGCAAGCGACCCTAAAATGATGATAAATAGATTGGTGTTCCTATTTAACCATGTGCAATGTATCTTAAACTTGTTGCATTATCCACAGACATACGGTTTTAAGAATACGCCTATTAATGGAATCTTAACGATGAGCCCTGACGAATCTGAAAATAACTATAGCTACAACAAGGAAAAACGGATGGCTTTATTCGGATAACATCGATTGTGCTATAAAATACCATGTATAAACTACGATCTTCACTTATAAAGTGAAAGATGTCAAAATCTACGTATGATAACGATCGAGCAAGGATATCTTATGACAACGGTAACAACATCGAACACGAATACCATACATCACATTTGGTGCGAGCAATAAAAACCATGGAAATAACAAGGTACCCTGCGAAAACTAAACAATACGATATGAAAGTATCCTCTTAAAAAGAATTAAGTCCTACACAGACAGTCATCCTTATATGTACCATACCATCAAACCGTGCAAAATAATCCAATCAAAATAGCCCAATACAATAATAATTACCGTCAACAGGACCTATTACCAAACCATCAATAACCAGGGGCTTTTCTGTCTGTCATGGCCCCCCCTCCCGTATCCTCCTACCCTTTCCTCCTCCCCTTTCCCCCTCCCAGGCGTTCTCGCACTACCTCAAGTAATTAACTTGCCCACAAAAGCAATGGTTCCGCCCTACAAGTTCTTAGTAATCACAATGTCCTAGCTATATGGGGGCTAAGTCGGACACACAATGTAATGAGACACATCCCAACCGTTACATTGTCTCATTTGCGTTTCCCGTGAGATATTGACTACCAGTAACGAGCAGGAGCCCCTGTGTAGTGCTCGCCCGAGGTCTGGGGCCTCTGTGACCCCCTGTGTAGTGCTCGCCCGAGGTCGGGGGCCTCTGTGTCCCCCTGTGTAGTGCTCGCCCGAGGTCGGGGGCCTCTGAGCATAGAGCAGTGCAAGCCGACCCCGTCTGCAGTAGAGTTGGGGAAGAGTGGTGCTCAATAGGGGTTAGAAGAGGGTGGGAGAGGAAGGCAAGGGGGAGGCAAAAGAGCTTGGGAAAGGGGCAGAAGAGGTTTGGAGAGATGAAAATAGAGGTATATGTTAACATTATCAGCGATATGGTTACTCACTCCGATATGGTTAGTGTTCAGATTTACGCGCACCATTCATTGCCCTTAGATCTTGTAATATTTCTAATAATCCGTAGTTAAATATTTTCCCTCAATCGTAAATAAAATATTCACAACTTCAATTTAATTCAAGCTCCAAACCTGTTTGGAATGTTTGGGGGTACTAACCTTGACCATATTCATGGTCTCATACACTATCAACTTTAAAATGTTTGTTTACATGAAGTCACTCATATCGAAGCATCAATCACATAGGAAATTGTCCGATGTGAACCTCTACAAATCTTACGAATGCGATACACAGAAACAATGGACAAGAAAACTAGCCTCAACCTTCCCATCTTCAAAGCTGCGCCGAGTGGAGCACGTAATTCTGTTCCCGCCGCAGTGGAATTGATGTGCCCCTTTGGAACTCGGAGTGGGCCAAAAAGTTATCGCCTTCTAAGGTTTGAAATGCCTGATAAGTGCATGATGGAGACGCTGTTGTTCTGCTCCCACTGCAGTACCCTGTTGAAGCTCTGTCGAGCTGCGGAATTGCTTCGTTCCTGATAAAGTTTTTGTTAGAGCGGAACTTTGATTTTGTTGCCTCGTTGTTGGTGTTACTGTTGGCTTCTACTAATGTTGTCCTGCATTGAACAAGAGGTAAATGACTGGATGATTTTCTCAAGGCTCATTTTCCAATGAACAGTTACATCCATATTACTAATATTCTAGCATTGGTCATTCTTGTGTGTAACCGGATATGCAAGTTATCAACGGAATAAAAGAAACGGGGTTTAAATAGAATTCCATTGCTGCTGTACACATGGATATTGATTTGCTATAAATTCTCAGGTCGCTATAACTGAACATGTTATGAAATCGCAGGTGTATTCCGCATGACCATATCCTAGCTAGTTCGCTGAGCTTTCCGCACCTACCAGTACTTCCGACCACTCCGAACCAGTCAACTGTTCGTCTCCATCACTGACGAGTGCACTCTAACAACAGTTTCTTTAACAATATTTGCTTCCAACACTTATGAAGGAATCCTAATAACACTTGACTAGACACCCTGGTAGGGTAGTCTGACCTAGAGAGAAGGCTTTGACGACACCCTCAATCACAATGACAATAGCTACGCAATGCAGGGCTACCGATTTAACAAATGACAAATTCTATCGTAAAATCACACAATATATTTGATAGTTGAACTTATGACCTCAATGGCATCCTTATTTACCTTTTGTAGTACATGAGTGACATGATCTAGAATGGTGTTCTTCCGCACTCAGTTGTATGATAATCAGCAGGGAGAAGGCGGCCACTCTGACTTAAAGTCGCGCAACTGTCCTTTAAAGAGAGCTGTTTAGTGGTTGCTGCCATCCGATGCCATCCGCTGTATCAGATTTTTGACGAGTCAAGACGGGATTTCATCCAAGTAATTTTATTCAAATTTTTTTGGCAGCTCCTTTCACAGCTCGCTACTTGCAAAATATTATCACTGATGACACATACTTTTTTGTTTCCGGGGTTGGAAATATTGGTGCATGGGGTTGTGATGACCCATGTGAATAACTTTACAGCGGTCGACATTGGAAGCCATCAATCATTTTTTCTGACCAAACAATAATGTTCAAGTCAAATTGGATCTTCTGAGACTCAATTTCGGCGCGCACTCTTTTTCAAAAGTTATGTGCTTTCTGAAACTATGCTATTGTTCGCGAGCATATTCTAATGAAGACCGTTTAATAATTTTGTAAGAAGCAGTGGAACTGCTCTTCATCAAATACGACTCTTTGCCGCCAACCAGTGAGCCATTATTGAAGACGACTCGTTTCCGCCAATCCGTGAGCCATTATTGAATACGACTCGTTGCCGTCAATCCGCGGGCCATTATTGAATACGACTCGTTGCCGCCAATCCGTGAGCCATTTTTGAATACGACTCGTTCCGCCGATCCGTGAGCCATTATGGATACGACTCGTTGGCGCCAATCCGTGAGCCATTATAGATACGACTCGTTGCCGCCAATCCGTGAGCCAATATGGATACGACTCGTTGCCGCCAATCCGTGAGCTATTATGGATAGGACTCATTACCGCCAATCCGTTAGCCATTATAGATACGACTCGTTGCCGCCAATCCGTGAGCCATTATTGGATACGACTCGTTGCCGCCAATCCGTGAGCCATTATGGATACGACTCGTGGCCTCCAATCCGTGAGCCATTATGAATACGACTCGATGCCGCCAATCCGTGAGCCATTATGGATACGACTCGTTGCCGTTAATCCGTGAGCCATTATGGATACGACTTGTTGCCGCCACGTGAGCCATTATTGTGAACAGTTTTGTGATCTCCACGAATGCCGATGCTGTGATACTAATTAGTAAAGCGATGTTGAGGAGCCACATTGAAAGGCCTCAGGGAATTAAGACGTATGATATTGAATGGGGATTTGGCGTCGCAAATTTAATCGATGTTCTTGCAAAATATCAGCAGGTTTGGATGACAAGAACCACTGAGGATAGCGCAGTGCTGAGAATCTCCTATCAAAATGGGAGTTCTGTGATTCATGTAGTTTCAACAGTAATCATATTAATTGCAGAAATTATACTTGTCTCCTATTTCTAAACAAGGAGAAGCATTGGCATCTTGTTATTGAGACAGCCAAGTGTCATTCTCGAGAGATAGTGTGAACAAATTGACGGGGTTCATCTAATTCGTTCAGAATCTCCTACAGTATACTGTATGAAAATGCGTATAGCAGGAGATATTGTGGCTTCTAACTGATATAAATTTTTATTTAATTCTTACGTGATTTCCGTGGGTAGTGGAGAATGGGTGAGAGGGTATGGAAAGAGGTTAGAGCATACAGGAAAAGATGATCTAACAGCAGGGGTATATGCCCGTTTAGAAAGGGGCCTAGGAATGAAGTAGAGGAGGGTGGAATATTAAGGATGGGAATGCCGTTTGGGGAGGGTGAGAGCGAGACCTCGGTAAGGATGTATAGGTGGCTAGGGTAGTAAGTAGAGGAGTCGAAAAAGGAATCAGGATATGGGAAGAGGAGGCTGGCAGAAAAAAAAAATCGAAGGGGGAAGTACACGATTAAAAAATGGCATATCCATGCATTGATCTTGGTAGAGTGACCGTATGTATGGCATGTGAGGTCGAGAGCTAACAAAATAACGTTTTATACCATTCACCAAAGCTGGACGCTGGTAGAGCCATATTAAATTAAGCGTGCGATAAATAAGAGGAGTCCTAGATCTCTGGTAGCGCATCACGGCAATGTAATTCGTACGGAGAGGACCCATGCCACTCAACACCCTAAACCCAGGCCACTCAACACCCTAAACCCAGGCCACTCAACACCCTAAACCCAGGCCACTCAACACCCTAAACCCAGGCCACTCAACACCCTAAACCCAGGCCACTCAACACCCTAAACCCAGGCCACTCAACACCCTAAACCTAAATACTCCGATGTTATGTCTCAGTAAGATAAGGGGTAAGATAAAGCCTGAAGACGCTGCAATAAACAACTCAAATTGCTAGACGTCGACCCATGCCAGGACGGCCCGGAGGACAGCGTGGTACCGAACGTACACGCGTGTGTAGGTGGTGTATATCTGTGAAATTACACGTATCAGACGAGAGGTGACATAGCTCACAAGTGAGCGCGAGGCCTGTCTTCTCGCGAACACTTGCCTCACTATCCATACGTGTTCCTGTATGTTTATATTCGTGTTTAAATATACATCACTTGGCCAATAACGCGGGTTGTGTTGGAAGTTGGCTGCCTGCAAATCGTAAGATATCAAAGGAAAGAGGCAAAGTAAAAGAGTAGAGGAGGTTGTGGCAGAGAGGCTGGGGAAGGAGCGAGAGAGGACGGGGGAAAGACTCCAGGGAATGGGGTAGAAGAAGTTCTGTGTGAGTTACTAGAAATGTCGGAAGAAGTATGTCGAAGGAAGGAGATGGGGAAAATGAAGAATAGGCTTAGAAAAAGGGATTGTAAGGTGAGCTAAGGAAAGGATTCGATAAAAATACTAGGGAAGGACGTATAGGCGGGTGGGATAGTGGGGTAACTGAAAGTGTTCCAGGAAGGTGAGAGAGTAGGGAAAGGGCTGGGGAAATAGGTGGGTGGGAGAGTAGGGCTGGGACTGTGATTATAGGTGGGTGGGAGAGAGTATCCAAAGTCGATGGCAGAGGAGGGTGGAAGAAAGGAACTAGGTATGTGGTACGACAAGTGTTTCATGGAAGGACGAGAGGGGGGTGAAAGAGGTTAGTTAGGGGAGGGAATATAGGAGAAAGAGGCTAGTTAGGTGAGGGAATATAGAAGAAAGAGGTTAGTTAGGTGAGGGAACATAAAAGACAGAGGTTAGTTAGGTGAGGGAATATAGAAGAAAGAGGTTAGTTAGGTGAGGGAATATAGGAGAAAGAGGTTAGTTAGGTGAGGGAATATAGAAGAAAGAGGTTAGTTAGGTGAGGGAGTATAGAAGAAAGAGGTTAGTTAGGTGAGGGAATATAGAAGAAAGAAGTTAGTTAGGGGAGGGAATGTAGAAGAAAGAAGTTAGTTACGGGAGGGATTATAGAAGAACGAGGTTAGTTAGGTGAGGGAATATAGAAGAAGGAGGTTAGTTAGGTGAGGAAAAATAGAAGACGGTGGTTTTGTTAGGGGAGGGAATATGGAAGAAAGAGGTTGGTTAGGTGAGGGAATATAGAAGAAAGATGTTAATTAGGAGAGAGAATATAGAAGGAAGAGGTTAGTCAGGTGAGGGAATATAGAAGAAAGAGGCTAGTTAGGTGAGAGAATAAAGAAGAAAGAGGTTAATTAGGGGAGGGAATATAGAAGAAAGAGGTTAGTTAGGTGAGGGAATATAGAAGAAAGAGGTTAGTTAGGAGAGGTAATGCAAAAGTATGAGAGAAAGTGACTATTGAAGGTAATTGCGGAGGCTAGGAGTGAGGTGGTAATAATAAGGGTATGGTAGAATAAGAGTGAATAGCTCGAAAAAATGATGATGAATGTGGGCGAGAGGGTCTAGGGAGGGTTGGGACAAGGTGGGATAAAGGAGCTTGGGAATGGGAAAATGAGCTCATTTGCGGGAAGGGAGAAGCAAGATTGAACTCAACTGCCTAAAAGAAATTGACAAGGTTAGAGTTCGAGCATACGCACGGTTACATACAACGGATATAACCATGAAACAATAGGAACAAGAACACAGAAGTCAGTCTATCCATTATAGGCAGGGAATCCTGGGCAGGGAATCCTGGTCCTGCTGTAGGTAGAATTGATGTGCTCGTACGAGACAGGGAATGGAAGACAGGCACGAAAAAGGACTCCCTGTTAATGGGAGTGCTAAGTTGCCACCCCATGAGGCCAAGAAAGGGCTGCTGAACGCTTCAGCCGCTACTCTTCTGCTTTTACTGTGGCATCCTGTATTTGCTCTGTCCAAGCGCGGTGCTGTCTAGGTCCTGGTACTGGATCTGTTCGGCTTATTTTATTGCTGTTTGAGCACCTGCATCCCTGTA
>SDVV010021710.1:0-13079 GCA_016164225.1 Gammarus roeselii
TAAATACTGTGGATTTATGAACACCAGCACCCATCTGATGCTCTCACTCTTGTGTTGGATAAATACTGTGGATTTATGAGCACCAGAACCCATATAATGCTATCACTCTTGTGTTGGATAAATACTGTGGATTTATGAGCACCAGAACCCATATAATGCTATCACTCTTGTGTTGGATAAATACTGTTGATTTATGCGCACCAGCTCTGATCTAATGCTCTCACTCTTGTGGTGGATAAATACTGTGGATTCATGCTCACCAGCACCCATCTAATGCTCTCACTCTTGTGTTGGATAAATACTGTGGATTTATGCTCACCAGCACCCATCTAATGCTCTCACTCCTGTGTAGGATAAATACTGTGGATTTATGAACACCAGCACCCATCTGATGCTCTCACTCTTGTGTTGGATAAATACTGTGGATTTATGAGCACCAGAACCCATATAATGCTATCACTCTTGTGTTGGATAAATACTGTGGATTTATGAGCACCAGAACCCATATAATGCTATCACTCTTGTGTTGGATAAATACTGTTGATTTATGCGCACCAGCTCTGATCTAATGCTCTCACTCTTGTGGTGGATAAATACTGTGGATTCATGCTCACCAGCACCCATCTAATGCTCTCACTCTTGTGTTGGATAAATACTGTGGATTTATGCTCACCAGCACCCATCTAATGCTCTCACTCCTGTGTAGGATAAATACTGTGGATTTATGAACACCAGCACCCATCTGATGCTCTCACTCTTGTGTTGGATAAATCCTGTGGATTTATGCGCACCAGCACCTTTCTAATGCTCTCACTCTTGTGTTGGATAAATACTGTGGATTTTTTTAATGGGGCTCGAAGGCCCCGGGAAGATGCCTCAACCATTTATTTCTTAAGGCCCCCAGAGATCCAACTATAGTACAGCCGCCTCCAGCTCTGCTCTTATTGCGGCCTCCTCCCTTACCATAACAATAGCTCAGAACTATAACACCACGTGCAAATATGCTTACGAGCTAATTGCACACTCAATGCGTTGCCACGTGACATCGCTAGTTCAGGTCTCTGCTTTAACCAAAATGTTTTGCAAGAGTCCTCAGAGGCGGCAGAGAATCGTCGACCGATGTTGTGGATCAAGAGGCTAATGGACTTGCCAGTAACGCCGGTCATCTCGATAGCGACGGCTCAAAAGGTAGCGGTCACGAAGAAATTGATACTTATTCCTTGTTTATGTTCTCATCCGCATTGGCAGCTCTGCCTGCCTCTGAAGAGGTGCTAGGCAGGAGACTCGTCGCAAAGGTGTCTACGTAGGTGCAGTCACCGCAATATTTTTTTCCCTCTAGAGAAGGGGTAAACTGTAACGCCATCAGTTGGCTTACCGTCGCCTCGGTCGATACCGGGTTCACGGATCGTACAAAGGCCAACTATTGTCATTAAGAGCCAAATGTGTGGGATGATGCGCTGATTCATCCATGCGCTGTCAGCAGCGGAAGAGTTGTGGTTAACAAACTGGTGCACCATCTCTGAGTGCATGAGCAATACGAAGAGAGTCAGGGTTCGATAAAGTACCAAGAGGGGCTGCACGAATCACATCTAGCCATAAACCGCTATCGTGGCAGGAAGCAGCCAGGAGACGAACGTCAGTTTCAGGATTTTTTGCCTCGAGTAGACCGTCTGAGGTTACCCTTACTCCTTCCATGTCCCAAAACTTCTTGATAGCCCAACAGTCACCATTTGGTGCGATCGCTTCCTCACCGTACCCAGCTTTCTATGCCAGAACTGTTTCCATAAGTTCATTTGTCTGCGCCACAAAGTTAACGTTTGACAGAGTGGCTTCGAATGAGGGACCGACAGATTGCAGAGAGGAGGTGAAACTGAGCAGGGCGATATCCCGCGCCTTGCGAGTGCCCAAACCAAGAAAACTAACTGGGAGATTAGCTTGCTTCCATGAAAAGAAAAATCTTAGTAATAGTTGGGGAGGTTTCTCAGCCGGACTACTTCGTCCGAGCATTATTCCGAGGAGCGTGTAAGTATGTGGGAGCAACGCGCAACAGAGACTGGAGTTTGGGAATGACGAACCAGTTTTTAATTTTTCATTAGGGTGAGAGCTTGGTGTAGCTAAATTACGCTCAGTCGAGAGGCCATAAATTTTGCCTTCAAGCGCTTCTGGGATGTCTTGGACTGAGATGGGTGCGCCGCACACAGTAATGCGTTTGGCAGACGTGATATTCATGTCAGGGATTGCCTCGTGGAAAGGAGTCTCTTTGACCTCCCTGGAGGCAATATCCGTATTGTTAACGTGGATCGACTCGCATTTTTACCCATTAAAATCACACCGACATAGTTGTACTTTTTTCGAGGTCACGGAAGTCCGTTAAAACTATATCCACCCCCCCCCCCCCCCCCTCAAAGGAAAAGAGCGCGGGCTTAAAAACAACTAAGAATGTTTCGAATAAGCCTGCCATATGAGTCGATACATACAAAGAGTGCGCTCGCGGGCAGCTTGAAAGAAAATGTTGCCCCGAATACTGTTGAACGCATTCTTCAAATCCAATTTTAGAACGACGCGATCTTGCGGAGCGTTGGCGATGTAGCGGCGCGTGGCGTACGCAGAGGTTTCACAGCCTCCCTTGGTAGCAAGTCCTAGTTGAACGGGACGGAATTGACTACCCAAACGATTTGCTAACGTGGCACATCCAACCTTCGTTGCTAATCGCCAGAAGGTGTTGCAGACAGCAATGGGGAGGATTCCGCCGCGTTTCTTCGTAAGGTCGCAGAGTGAGGCCTTGCAAAACACTTTTCTAGCAAAGGAGGGATTTCGCTCTGAAGTGTCAGATTGATGAATTCTATTCTGTGACAAGATAGACTCCGTCACCACCGATATTTTTCTTCAAGGTGACCGGGTCTGAGGCCGTCCGGACCAGCACCAGAACCACGTGGAAAAGACTTCAGGCCTTCATGACATCTTCTACCATAGAGATAATCGGAGATGCGAGATCATCTTTGTGAGGAACTTGGAGTGGGATATCCACATAGCTGGGTGTATATTTATCGCGCAATTCCTGTAAAATTTCAGGGCAGAAGTGGGATAATGACTCGCTTGAAGAAACTACCCGAACGGCCCCGCATAGGTCGAAATCGGCAAACTTCGCATTGACTATTGTCTGCAACCGACTATCTGAGTTTTGCCTGGCGTTAATAGCGTTGGCTTGACAAGCAATGTCCATGTATTTCCATTCTCTCACATGGAGACAAACACGCGAAGTCAGCTAAGGCTGCTTCGCATCGGTGAAGTTGGTGTTGGGACGCAGCCAACCCCGAAAGCTGAATGCCATGAGTCGTTCGCGAATGCAGTCACTTGAGAGTGAATCAAGTGCTTCTGCCACAAGCTGTGTATGCATTCTGACAGTTTCCCTTTTCGAAAATGAAAATCAGTAACCGGAAAATGAATCCTCCGTGGATGACTCCTAACTTAAAGTGTGTTTAATTCCTATCGAAATATGTTAACGATTGATATTAAAAAGTGTTAACAATTGTATTTTGAAAAATTGCTCTTCAAAGCACTTGATGATTCCAGGTAAACATGGTCTACGCTTTATCAAATGTTTCGTCGACATGCAAGAACTTGTAAAATCTCACGTTATGTTGATGGTTATCCATACTCTGTTGAAGACGTTACAAACCACATCAGTTGGTTTTCCCGTCCAATGCAACTGAACTAGTTTAGAAATCTGCCCTCAAGGGTTATTACTTTACCAGGCATTTTCCAACTATATGATACCATGTGCATTCTTTCCCGGACCGATGACAATGAATGAATAAATATCTTGATTCATTTCAGAATGAGTGGTATAATGTTGATTAAATTCAATCCACTTCATTAATGAATATAGTCATGTAATTTCTCCTCTACTCTGTCATGCCTTCAACAGAATTATGGAGCTGAGTGTAGATCCAAATGATCTGTAACAAGCCCGTGTTTTCCCTCTTTTCAAGTCCGGTAACTGGCAGTGCGTCCAACTACGTTCAATTACGATTGTGTCTATTTTCGACAACTTAGATTGAACTAGATTGAAAAAGATTTTATTGCTAGTAACTTTATGTGAATGTCCATCTAGCATATGACCTGCTATTCCTCGACCTGCGTAGGCCATTTGATCGAGTTCATATGGATATTTTGTTGACTAAGTTGTTAGCTGATGGCGTTCGTGCGAAAGATTGCTCACTGGTTGATAGTTATTTGCCCCTTAGGGATCAGTATGTATACTGTGCAACGACAACAACAGCTGACGTGCTGGATCAGTCATGGTTCTCCATGTTCTTTACTATTTTTAGGAAATGATGTATCGCAAGTTGGACTAAAATGTTTTCTATTTGCTGATGATGCAAATGAACTTTGACCAAGCCGTTGTTCTTATTAAATCTTCTCTAATAAATAATTTTACGTGGTTAGCACATAAGACTCCATGCTCATGAAAGTAGTACTAAATTGATGCTTGTGACTTCTCAACTTCACCCTGACTGTCAAATGTTTGGTTAAACATTAATGTATTAGAATGACTGTCGCATATCAAGTATCTCGGCTTGTTTCTGAACGATAAGCTGAATTTTGGCCTTCACACCAAGATCGAGTTAGGTGTTAAGGATCATTTATTGTGTCGAACTTTCATTTCACCACCGACGCTCTGTCATCATTAGATCGTTCCCTTGACTACTCTCATTTTATACAATCAATAATTATCTAAGGAGAAGCTCACGAAATCAAAATTAATCCGTTCGAGTTATCTTCAATAAAATCTAGGTGTAATTCTTCAGATTAAATCACTCACACGGACCAATCTGTACAAAAAATGTTCTCTTCTGCACATTGATGATGTCGACCATTTTTTCTTAGATATATTTCCCTGTTTCTCCTTGCGACCGTAATGATGTTTTCACCTGGTGTATTTGAGACACTTGTTTCCGAGTAAACATGTTACGAGAAAGTCTTACCCTGTGTGAGAGATAAGGTTGAGATAAATTTACTTGTTTTTCAATATATTCTAATATCTAATTCTGTCCCTGATTCCCTGTTAGGTCCGTGTTTTGACGGTGCTCTGGAATTATAATTCAAGAAGTTCATTCAGGCAGGTTATTGGTGTCGGACGAAGTTTCCCGTCAATCTGTTGTTAACGCTTTATGAGCGATTAATAAATAAACTCCTCCTTGTTGACATTTTCGTTTTGCCTCACATGTTTTCTCTAACCTTTAGAGGTCACAGAATGTGTTTGATTAGTTTTTATCCTGTTGCATCATGTTACGTGCATTAAAAATGTACAGTTCACCTGAATTAAAAATGTATAAAAAATACCAAAATGTTTAGTCAACATAATTTGTTGAGGATGTGTTACTCGTAGGCATTTTAAGGTAATGATGACATGATCGAGAGGCCCCTCTCGATGAAGACTGGCAACTCTTTTATCTCAGGGCAGAATAATCTTAGTCAAATTTCAAAACGCGCCATATTTTTTTGCAGGTGAATGTCATTCGAATATGCAGAGAAGCAGATAATGGAAATGTTCACTTCTTTTGCTCTCAAGTGAATTCATATGCATCTGTTTGTCGTTTCGAATTGGCTCCCATTTTTGGACTAATGGTATCATTTAGTTGGGGTATCTTGGTGGGTTCCTCGTTCTGTATACAGTGAACATTTAGGAATAGTAACGGAATGATCACTCACTCCCACTTACCTCATCCTAACCCTTGACCTACACATTGGTCCATCTACCATCTGCCACTCCCTACATATGTAGACTAGCAGTTGCTTCAGTAAGATGAATATTTTTAATTCTTTTATATATGGCTTGGAGTTGCTGATGGAGTAGCCCGACTCTCCGTATGTTAACACTGGTGTGGTCTTGCAGGTGCTGTTTTTCTTCATTCATAATGAGTTTGCAGTGTTTTACTCAGAGTCAGAATTATACTACACCTTGTAGATGCTTTGAACACGGATCACTCACGAAGTTATGTTTATATGTAGCTGACGGAAAGTCCAAACGCAATTGTTATTCTTATTGTTTGATTTTTGATTATGCTCGTAGATTCTAGACTTGATTATGTATCCATTACTTGAATGCGTAAAACACTTCTCATGATAGCAAAACATGAATTTATCCGGACCACGTGCACAACAGTACCATAAAGCATATAACCGGACCACGTGCACAAGAGTACCATAAAGCATATCCGGACCACGTGCACAGGAGTACCATAAAGCATATAACCGGACCACGTGCACAAGAGTACCATAAAGCATAACTGGCCACGTTACCATAAAGCATATCCGGACCACGCGCGCAAGAGTACCATAAAGCATATCCGGACCACGTGCACACGAGTACCATGAAGCATATCTTAGAAAACTTTCCTCCCAGATGCTTTCAGTTGCTTTAGGAACTTGAATGTACAAATTTGTTCCATAAAACTAGCATATTCAACATGTATCCAAAATACTTAATCGATAAAATTGTATCCTTGTTCTAATGTATATTCTAGTTGGGAGGTATACTTTGTAAAACCAAGCTACCAAGGGGCATCTCGTGAGTAAAGGACTGTTTTTGTTTAATCACACCAGACCCTCCATACAGGCTTGGCCTCTTGTGGCTCATTTGCCCCCTCTTGCCTCCACCCCTTGCCCCTGCCCCCGCTTGCGTTATCCTCCTATCGTGACGAATGACAGCCGTTGAGTGCCGCACTTATCCTGGTGCGGAGATGATGGTGCCGATACCCGCTGGTCGGCCCCGTCCGCAGTTCAGGCGTCTCTCGGTGGCATCACTCCGGCCGACGCATTGTTCGGCGTGGAAATCCGCTGGTTACGCTTGAGCAGCTGCTCGAGACGCTCAGAACCATCAACGATAGGCTCGAATAGCACGGTGAAGTCTTAGATGGATTGATGGCTTTGAGTCATGGATGGACGCACGGAAGTGCAAGGGCACGCTTGGGAGTAGATTAGTTACGCTTTACCCATTGAGGAACGCGTCGGATGATGAGATGAAGAGTGGGAATGAATCAATTCACAGAGTCATTCATGAAACCATTGGATGAAGGGATATAGCTTTAAAATGGTTTGTTTATTGTACCATCCATGAAACCGTTGGTGATCAATGTTAAACTTGAGTATGGACAAACTCAGTGACTCATTGATGATGATGTGGAACAACACGATACAACTTGTAGGCAAAGTAGTTAGTGAACAAGTATTCTTCATAAGTAAAGGTTAATCGTCTGTTCGGTATTACATCACTGATCCCTGAATATATTTCATAACGGAATGAGGAGGATGAATGACTTGACGGGGGATTGCAAACGGTCGGAATCCAGGTCTGACCCATTAATGGATGGAGTGCAATGACTCTTGTATAAATGGGATTACTTTTATATAATTTGTCATGTCTATTCTTCTAACTCTTAGCTCCATAATGAGGCCGCCTTCGCAGTGGGTCCTAATAGATGGCCACTCAGACGGATGTCGGAGTGAGGCCGCTCTTGCAGTGAGTCTTAATGGACTGTCACTCAGACGAGTGCCGTAGTGAGGCCGCTCTTGCAGTGAGTCTTAATGGACTGTCACTCAGACGAGTGCCGTAGTGAGGCCGCTCTTGCAGTGAGTCTTAATGGACTGTCTCTCAGACGAGTGCCGTAGTGAGGCTGTTCTTAAAAAAAGTTTTAATGGACTATCACTTGGACGAGTGCCGTAGTGAGGCCGCTCATGCAGTGAGTCTTAATGGACTGTCACTCAGATGAGTATCGTAGTGAGGCTGCTCTTGCAATGAGTCTTGATGAGCGGTCACTCAGACGAGTGTTGTCTTCGCAGTGGGTTTTTTATGATCGTGGGTCACTCGAACAAAACCGTAGTGAGGCCGTCGTTTGTGTGTCGTGACGATCGCGGTCGCTCAGACGAGAGCCGTCAACCGCAGTTTACAACTCACTTAGACCACCTCATCACCACCATCGGCATTTCCGCTCAAGGGGACTTCAACGCAAACTATAGCTCCTGGGTCACCATATAAAACACTGAGCGGAGAGGTAATGTTCTCATTGATCAACAAGACACAATGATCACATTGAACAGCACAGACACACTCACTCACTAATCTCTTAAACTCAAACCTCAACAGGCCTGTTCTTACGTCTCTTTATGCACTCCCAATCTTGCTCTAAATTGTCAATGGGCGGTATACCAAGACATGTCTTCTGACCACCTCCCAATATCGTCATTAATTAACAATTTCGATCCTCAACCCACAATAAACCCTCTCATACTCAATACAAATCTATTGACGCAGCAATAAATCACATCACAGTGCTTGATCACGCAGATCAATACAAATCTATTGACGCAGCAATAAATCACATCACAGTGCTTGATCACGCAGACCGACAACACATACCCGGCGGGTTTGTCCGTGGCTTCAATCCGACCTACTCGGCATCTTAATGTCATAGTTAAACCGTCTCTGTAATTCACCCTCCACCAACAACAGAATAATTGGTAAACAACAAACGAACCAGTGGCGGGATGTACTGAAAACACCAACTTCCGAACCTCACCATCAAAATTATGGAATCTCATCAGGAGCCTCAACAACAAAAAAGCACAGCATAGAGGCCTTCATGAGACCATCCTACAACCCAGCACTCACACCATACCATCAGAACAACAACATGCAGATATACTCAATGATTACTATGCGAAAACTTTTCATCTACCACACCATTTAGATAATCGAAGATTACTCAAACAGTTACACATACTGCAGATTGATCCACATTGACCCTCCCTTTACACCAGCCATGACCATGGCTGCCATCAGCCAGACCAAAACACATCAGCGACGGGCTTCGACGGCATAACATACATTCATCTTAAGCATCTAGATCTACACGCCATCGCAACCCTCACAGTCATTGCTAACCCTTCCATTCTACACAATACCATACCCAACACTTGGAAACAAGTGAAAATCATACCCATCCTGAAACCATACAAAGCCCCACTGATCCAACCTTATACAGACCTATTTCTCTCCTCTTGAACATTTCAAAAAGACTGGTTTTAAACAAAATGAATGCCCATATCCCACTCTCTTCCACGCAACACGGTTTCAAGACACGGCACTCTATATCCACACTCATCATCAACCACACTCAGCGCATCGGCGCGTATGCGGACGACCTCACAATAAACCCACGACATCACCAACACGAGATTGCAGCTGCACACCTCCAGCAGGAC
This sequence comes from Gammarus roeselii, assembly GCA_016164225.1. Lineage (NCBI taxonomy): Eukaryota > Metazoa > Arthropoda > Malacostraca > Amphipoda > Gammaridae > Gammarus > Gammarus roeselii. The sequence goes on from SDVV010021710.1 coordinate 9,268, forward strand.
CTGCTTAATCTTATTCAATAATTCAAAGGATACATTGCAGGACTACCCTATCGTCACCCAGCTAACAAATAGTATTTTCATTGCTAATGTGTTGCGGTTTCGGTACTGTTTCTTATTCATTTACTTTATAGTTCAGCTTTGAACATGCATGAGTCATCACCATATATATTTTTGCTATTTACCACGCAATCTTTTACCTGCTTGTTAACTATGACTGAAATGTAGCCTCTGCTGATATTGCCTACTGTAGCATCAATGTGCATTGTAATTTCTCCCTTAGATTTATTTATAGCATGATGCAAGGCATCTAGATGGCGGCTGATGAATGCGTCCCCCCAATGTTAACTTCGAGGTGATTGTCAGCTCGGTAACTCTGGTCCAGAGCTTGAGACGAACAACATTTTGCACAGGGCTACTGCTGGATGAGTGAGGGTGTCTTGCTGGGCTCAATTTTGTTCCCCTTTATTTGGGGTTGGCAGCCGCGAGTAGCTGTGTAGAGCGCAACGCATGTGTAACGACTGAGCGCACATAAAGAGACAACTGCAATGCTCGAGGCATAACCGGTGAGGACACGAAAGTGTGTGTTATGATCTGAATTCACAGCCAGCCAGCCGCCATTGTCCTTATCGTCGATGATGTGAGGATAACGTAAACATAGCTTGTTGTGACTATGGTGCGACACCTCAACGGGTCGCTCCCGGCAGCGACGGAGGAGGGGAGAGTGTACGTGAACAATCTTAAAGCCAAAATGAATCTTTCTCCACAGTCAGTCAGACTTGATTAAAGTTGTAATGGAAGTGTGCTTAGATGAAGAAGAGGCAGAAGCCTTGAGCTTGTATGTTAAAACTATGTCCCAAGCGTCATTGTGTGGCAGGAAATGGGTTCCAGAAACAGAAAAGCCCAAGGCATAGTAAATATTGGAGGAATTAGTTTCTATTAATGGATGACAACGAGCTTTCTATTAATGGATGACATTCCCGATATTAGTCGCTGTTTATATTGACCAAATTCTTCCTGTCAGTCTATAAAATGAATAAAGCGTCCCACCTCGTCTCGCAAAACCGTGAAGTCGTTGGCCCTGGCCAGAACGCCAAACAGATGTGCCTGCAATGAGTGAGTGTGGAATTGTTCATTGCTGCGACAAAAACCATAACGATTGGAGTAACAAGTTTTCCTCAAGGTCTTGACATACTGCACGAAAAATACACTCTGGCAACTGTACACCGTGTGCTCATGGACGGCTGGCTACACTACACCTCTGCCAGCCAACAAACAGGTATCGCTACCATCACTGCCATCACCACAACCCATACCACCACCACCATGGACATCTCTGTCACTCACTGCATCACCACCACAGCACTCAACACCAGCAATACCATCACTAGTAAGATTTGGCACTCCAAGCCCTGACGCTCACAAACCAAAGTTCAGCGAGGCGCTGCAGATAAATATCCGTACATTAAGTATCGCTCCCAATGCCAGAGAAGCAGATGAGAAAGAATCCCAAATAGAAAATTGAAATGGCCGCACTGCCGAACAGAGCACCACGCCCAGAGGCAACGAGAAATCATTTGTATTATTGCCGTGCCTGCGAACTATGTTTCCTCGGAGACGAAGGAGGTGGGATATTCGGGGGACTAAAATGCATTTGGTTACGATCTTTGAGCCCGATTATAAAAATTAGATAGTACGATTGCAGTAGTATCCTGGATGGCAACTCGAAGAGTACTTAGGATGTATGCGTTTACTTGGTCGTATACAGAAGTGTCGGGACGAGCAGCAGATACAGGTTTCGGGAGACTTTAATGGCTTGCCTCACCGGGCTCGGTTATGTTGAGATTGAAGAGCTTTTTGCTAAATATAATGTGGCCTTTCAGGACACTGGGTTCTTTACCCACCTCTTGTTTTTTGCACTCTACGGGAGAGCTCACTAAGGCTGACGTCAGAACTCCGGAGATGACATCACTTCCCTTCCATCCCTAATCTAATCTAACCACCTGGATTGATCATATTGTCCTGCAACCGTTTCATATTACACGCTGAATTCCTGATGTGGCCTGCACGGACCTTTGTGTCATAGGGGTTATTCTACGTGTAGAGAGAATGCCGGTCCGCCTTCAAGTTGATTCTCGCGAGGTTACAGGGATTGACTGAAACTTCAAGAGCAAGGTGACCACGGATAGATTCCATGTAGAACTTGATACCCTTCTACCTTCTATCAAACATTCTAAATAGTACTTTGAAAATGAACGAAATAGTTGAAATTGAATGACCTGTATGGTTGCACGAGATTCGGTATTTTAATTGTTTGTCGACGAGTTTTTGTAGTAAGGAAACCAAGTGAATGAATTGTTCCTCGGGGGATGGATGGGCAGAGAAACTGAAATATTCTGTAAAGAACGCTGTATTCCAGTTGAATGCTGGAAAGCCTCGATGGGGTCACCCAGCAGTGGCTATGAGTATAGCCAAATCACGTTTTGCGTACAGCACTCGCGTTTCTAAGATAAAAAGTACCACACTTACGAACGTAGGCGTTCTCACAAAGATGAACGACGGTAAAAACAAGGATTTTCGGAATGGAATTTGATCACTTAACTCTAAATTAAAATCACTGCCTCTCACTGTTGCAAGAGTTATGGACGAGGTTAACATTGCCAGAGTGAGGGGAGAACAATTTTGGGATATTGCAAACCGTGTTGACGCAGATGGAAATAGGGAGTGGGATCAAGGCGTCCTTGGCAATATTCCTCTTGTTAAGGAAACAATAAGAGTGGCCGTGGTCAAAGCCATTGTAAGAGGACATAAGAACAACAAGGCAGTTGGCTATGATGACATTAATAGAGATGTGTATAGGCATGCCTCTCACAATTAAATTACAGTGTTAGCTCTCTTCCCCTCTGGCAGCATACTAGCCAAAACTTTTTATGTTGGTCAGAACAAAAGTTAAAAGCGTTACTTTTTCATTTATGTTAAGCTAGATGGTGTCATGCTAGATTTTCTGAATTAATTTCAGCATCTTGAGCATTTTGTTCATGTTGATTGAAATGACGATAAGGATGTTGCAAATCAGAGCAGTTTGCTAATTTGCTAATTAGCAATTCGAAAGTTCTCCTTTGCCACAAAGGAAGCTGAAATGCAGCCCATTAAAACATGTTGTAGCCCGATTACTGCAATGCCCCCGGGAAAGATTACTGCCAATATAATATGAGAAAGCTGTACACTTAAGAAGGAAGATAATAGGTTTGCCTTATGAGTATAAAAAGGTTATTTATTATGTGCTTTCTGATTTGACTCGTCTGCCTCACCCTGGTGGATTACGGAAATATCTATGTTAAGTACAGTGTATCAAATGTACCACTCAGTCTCTGATGCTTTAAATGATGTTATTATTATTTTTTATTATTAACTTGCACGCAGTGAGGACGAACTGCTCCGTGAGAGTAATTATTACTCAATCGGTATTGCGAACTGTAGTGTTAATAAAACAGTGACGAAGTGAGAGCCCAGCGGGAGGATGGACGCGGCGCTGAATGTGAATAAATGATTGATGTGCAAGAGCAAGCCTTGTTTCGTATAAATTACGATATTCACTGAGATCGTCAATACTAGAAACATCAAGTAATTCATTTTATATAATTTCATGTCAGTTTGATCCATCATCTGTTACCGTCTGAAGTTTAATTTTGTGTCATAAATAAAGAAAATGATCAACTCCAACTCCTGTAATCGTCTGCATTAACTTCGCGTTGGGACTCCGGTGTAACATTGAAGCAAATAATAAATAAAATTCTGTAATCGTCAATCGGCCT
>SDVV010021711.1:0-13079 GCA_016164225.1 Gammarus roeselii
ACGGACCACACGCAGTTTCTGGGGCTTACCTTGATTGCGCAGCTATAAAACCTTGTGACGCGTTGCGGTTGGAGTCAATCTAATCCGTGAAGCCATAGACCTTGTACCAATTCTTGGAGCTCTAAGTGGTTGGAGGCGGGGATTCGTTTTGTCTGAGTCTTTATCTTGCCTGACTAAATAAATCGTACTTGAAATCAAATAGATCGCGTAGCTGGAAACATTGTGTTGCGTTGCTGTCGGAGCTTTCTTAGTCCGAGTAGCCGTGAACCTTGTGCCAATTTTGATGATGCTATCTGTGCGCACTGGCGTATGGACATATACATGAGGTTGTGAGGGGTTGGAGGTGAGGATTCGTTTCGGTTCATCTGAGTCTTTATCTTACCTAAATGAGTAAATTGTACTTAAACAACCAAACCGCGTAGCTCTAAATATTGTGTTGTGTTGCTGTCGGAGCTGAATTTGCCCGTGCAGCCACTGACCTTGTACTAATCTTGATGCTACCTGTACGCACTAGAGTGCGTATATATACTCTTCAAATTCAAAAGGATTGGAAGCGGAGGCCCGTTTCGTGTAAGCGTTTTTTCTTTTGCGCACCAGCGTGCGTCTGACATAGCTAAAATTTTCACTTTCTTTCTAACGTTAAAAGCGTTGTTTTGTACTTTCCTTGCACACTTAGGCGTGCAAGCCTATTGGAATCAATGATCATCGAGCCCTACGGGGGAGCCTATTATGACTCACGTTGAGGCTCTGGTGGAAATGAGGCCCAAATCAAATCAAATCCTAGATCCCCCGTGCAACCTACAAAGCCTACTCACGGACCCAACCTAAGGTAAAAAACTTATCGCTTTCTGAAAACACACCGGACTATACGAAGCTGTCTAATCTTCAAACACCTGTGCAAACGAGGTGGTCTCTCCACCCCATTACGCACAGAAATAACAACACATTTTACGAAGATACGCATTAACTCTTTACTCTCTCGTACGCGCCAGTTCGCGAATATGCCACAATTGAAATATGTACTGACTTCATCTTGACATGACCAATATTTTCGCACGCGAGGCCGTGCGAACTTACCTGAATCAACGACGGTCGCGCCCTACGGGGGAGCCTATTATGACTCACGTTGAGGCTCTGGTGGAAATGAGGCCCAAACCAAATCAAATTAACTCCAGATTGGAAGTCTCGGCACTCTAATCTGAGCATTATGCGTCCTGTTCATCTATTAGTTATCCGGATTCGTACCAGAAGTTGTGCAAATAATTGTTATCCAGTCTCAGTGTTTAACTAAATCTATGTTCAAAATTTAGCTGGGCCCAGCTACCCATTCAATGTGCAATCGCTTATCCAAATTATCAATTGATGGTTTTAGTGTATGAATTATATGTGCTGGCATTAGTTTAATTTTACGGATATTATATCTTGTCAAGTATGTATTAAAGTTCTTTTTATGTCTAAATATGTAACTAGCTAGGCAAATTATTGTATATCAATTTGAGTGGTGCGCACTTCAGAAGGTCAAAGTCAAAGAGCTTCTCTCCCATGTCAATCCCAAAATTAATAAATCACAGCAAACATTGTTAGATTGAAACGCTCTGACCTATAACCCTTCCAATGTTGAACAGCCTCAGGGCGCAGTTTAAGATAAAATTTCATTCCTTTAGACCTTTGAATGTAAGTAAATTTCATATTATTACAATTCAATCTGTGACACTCATCCTGTTTCATTGTGAGTGCCACCTTTGGGTAGTCTGTATTAGGTGTGAGTGTGACAAAAAGCTATTGTGCAAAGCACATTTGGTTGTGGATGTCGGTCATGATCGTGGTGTGGCATTTTTTTGTAAACTGAATAGGGCAGTTTTGCATTAGCTTGTTGAAGACTGAAGTTTATATAAAGTTAATGCAAGCTGCTTTCTTTTCGAGATGGAACTAATATTATACAGCATGTCCGGTGGCTCGGTTCAATCTTTGTTACATACAATATAAGAATGTTGGCTCGTTCATTGAGAGCATTATTTGTGATGCAGGCGAGACCAAGACCGTGCTGAGCGTGCCCGCATTTACCGCGACAGCCTGAAGAGGGTCGCCCTCAGCAGGGAGGCACTCCCCTCTATCTGCTTCTACACCTTCGTCAACGCCGCACAAAAGTGAGTTAGAACGGATCAAAATAATTTTGTTCCGACACAGTTACAAAGATTGACCTTATTTTCAATTCCGCGTTTTGTTTACGACATCCCTGCACCGAGATTGTAGCTGTTTTATAGTATGGGCTTACACATTTCCATTCCCTTCAGACGTTTGACTGTAAACATACAACCATAAAAACTTACCCAACTACTTACAATTTGAATTAGATGAAGTTTAAATTAAACAAGAAATTAAAAATAAGGTCTTTATCTTTGTGGCCGATGGTACCTACCGGGGTGAAAGCTCATTTCCAACAATGAGCAAGCAAAAATTGCATTACAGTACCGCTGGTTGAAGAAGGTTGAATGTCTTCGAGATGAAATGTTTGAGGAGCATGGCTGGAGTAACGACATGGTTCGAATCAGAACGGGGATGGTGAAGAAGTTAGAGGACAGAGTTGATTCGCGTATTCTGAGATGGTTCGGGCTCATGTTGAGGATGGATGAAGGAAGATTGGTGAAGAGGGTGTTGAAGGCAGAGGCGAGTGGTCGTAGGCCACGAGAGAGACCAAAGTTTTGGTGGATGGATGGTGTGAAGCAGGCGTTAGGAAGAAGTTACATGAGTGTGGAGGTAGCAAGAGAGCGTGCACTGGATAAGCGTGAGTGGAGAATGATTGTGAACAGATAAGTTTTGACGCTGCCCTGATGTGCTTTCCCGCCCTAGGCATATCGTTGAGAGACGGGATGGTCGTGGGCGAGGGGGACCCGGTCATCATGACGCGGCAGGGGTAAACCAGTCACACTGCCGGGCCCTGCTGCCGACACTGACCTCAAACCGCACTCATGACCCGGGGGGTGCGTTACGGGGTTCCCGGCTGACCCTTTTGCTTAGAAGGGCTAAGGTGTGCGAGCGTGAGTGTATGAAGGTGTGAGGTGCGCCTTGCCGTCAGCCATCCTCCTTGCTGAGGGATTCCGACCTAGTGTCTGTATCTGTTAGAAAGGGAAAGTTTGTTTCATTCCTTGTTAAACCAATGCTGACCGGCGTCAATGCCGGCCACCTCTTTTACCGTTCTAGCGCCAAGGCTAATGGTTCACGAGGTCACGACACAACCGGAGGGTAAACACCTCATTTCCTTTCAGGCCCTTTTGCTCTTCACCCTTCACTGTCTCACCTTCTCTACCCTATCCTGGATACACTTTTACCTTATTTAATCCATTTACCTCGTTTGTTTTGTTATAACTCCATTACCATATATTTTCACTTATCTTGACAACTTTTCCCATAGTTATTATTATTAGCTGTGCGTGGCTGTAGTATAAATGATGTAAAGAAGAGGGAAATTGGTGAGATGTTTGTGAGAAGGAAGTTTGATGTGTTGGCGCTGAGTGAGACGAAATTGAAAGGTGGGAGAATGTGAGTTTGGTTTGGTAAGAGAAAGGTTGGGCACGAGAGAAAGGTTGGGAGAAAGGTTGGGCACGAGAAGGTATGGTTTTGATATTGAGTGATCGGTTGGCTAGTAGCGTTACCGAGTGGGAGGAGGTGTCTTCAACATTGATGTGGGTGAAAGTTGAGCTAGGCGTAGAAAGATGGGTATTTGTGAGTGCTTACGGACCTGACAGCAAGAGGAGTGAAGAGGAGAGAGAGCAATTCTGGATTGACCTGAGTGAGTGTACTGAGAGTTTTGGAGGTAATTTCAATGTAGTTGTACTGGGTGACCTTAATGCGAGAGTTGGACATGTAGTGGTGGAGAATGTGATAGGAAGGTATGGTGTACCCGGTAGAGATGACAGTGGAAAAAACCTGATAGGTCTGTGTATGGAGCAGGAGTTGGTGGTCGGGCACAGTTTGTTCAAGAAGCGAGATATTCACAAGTACACATGGGTAAGGATGGCCCATGGTGCAATGGTGGAGAGAGCACTGCTGGATTTTGTACTGATATCGAGGAGAATGGTGAAGAGACTGTTGGATGTGCGGGGGTTGAGAGGGGAGGGTGGAGGAGTATCTGACCATCTGCTGGTGGAAGGTATATTAAGAGTGGAGCAGAAGTGGAAGAGCAACAAACGAGTGGGAGGAGGAAGGGAGGTAGTGAAAGTGAGTGGACTGAATGTGAAAAGTTGAGCCGAGGAGTTGCAGCAGGCGTTGGAGGAAGAATATGACAACGTGAGAGGACAGGACCTGAGAGATGTGGAGGAAGAATGGGAGACGTTAAGGGATGCGTTGCTGATATGTGCGAAGGTGTGTGGGGCGCGCCGTGTGGGCGGATGCAGAAGGAAAGGCTGAGTGGTGGAACGAGGAGGTCAAACTGGCGGTGACACGGAAAAGAGGAGCGTTTGAGGAGTGGTTGCAGGTGAAGTCGGAGGTGGCTTATGAAAGCTACAAAGAGAGAAACGAGATGAAGCGGGTGGTGAGGAGAACCAAAAGGGACGCTGATGCCAGGTGGGGCAGACGGTTGTGCCAGAATTTTGAGGAGAACAAGATGTTCTGGAAAGTGGTGAAAAGGGTGAGAAATGGTGAGCGGAGGCCCGTTTCGTGTAAGCGTTTTTTCTTTTGCGCACCAGCGTGCGTCTGACATAGCTAAAATTTTCACTTTCTTTCTAACGTTAAAAGCGTTGTTTTGTACTTTCCTTGCACACTTAGGCGTGCAAGCCTATTGGAATCAATGATCATCGAGCCCTACGGGGGAGCCTATTATGACTCGCGTTGAGGTTCTGGTGGAAATGAGGCCCAAATCAAATCAAATCAAAGAGGTGAAAAATGAAAACGGCCAGTTGTTGTTGGAAAGTGGTAATGTACGGGAGAGGTGGGCCGAGTATTTTGATGAGTTGTTGAATGTCGAGGATGACAGAGAGGCTGACGTTGTTGTGAGAGGTGGTGCTCGGATGCCAGATTTGGGAGAAAGACTGTGGCGGACATTACCAGGGAAGAGGTGCAGGAGGCGGTGGACGTGATGAAAGTAGGGAAAGCCCCTGGTTTGGATGGCGTTGCGACCGAGTGCCTGAAGTAGGGTGGAGTGTCGGTTGTCGAATGGTTGGTGAGGTTTATGAACTTGTGTTATGTGGCAGGCGTGGTACCGATTGAGTGGCGCAGTGCCTGCATTGTTCCGCTATATAAGGGCAAAGGAGATGAAAATGAATGCTGCAACTTGAGAAGTATCAGTCTGTTATGTGTGGTTGGTAAGTTGTACGGGAGAGTGCTGATCAAAAGGATTAGATACTGTACGGACTGCGCAATTGGAGAGAAACAGTGTGGCTTTAGGAGTGGTAGTGGGTGTATCGATCAGATTTTTGCAGTGAGACAGGTCTGTGAGAAGTACCTTGCAAAAGGGAAGGATGTGTTCTGGGCCTTTATGGATCTGGAGAAGGCATACGACAGCATCGACAGGGAAGCGCTGTGGAGGGTGTTGCGTTTGTTTGGAGTGGGCGGACATCTGTTGAAAGTGGTGCAGAGTTTCTATGCTGACAGCAGAGCATGTGTCAAAGTGGGAAGCGAGGTGAGTGATTGGTTCACAGTGAAAGTGGGACTGAGACAAGGCTGCGTGATGTCTCCCTGGCTGTTCAACATCTATATGGATAGGTGGTCAGGGAGGTGAACGCGAGTGTGCTGGGTCGCGGCTTGGAACTGTTGGAAGCGAATAGGCGGAGTTGGCAGTTGAGTCGGTTGCTATTTGTTGATGATACGGTCCTGGTTGCGGATTCAGAGGAGAAGCTATGTAGGCTAGTGTCTGAGTTTGGTAGAGTGTGTGAGAGGAGGAAGCTTCGAGTGAATATGGGAAAGAGTAAAGTAATGAGATGCTCATGGACTGTCGATGCGAGCAAATTAGTGTCACACCAAATGGAGAGCTCTTGAAAGAAGTTCAGTGTTTTAAGTATCTGGACTCCCATGTGGAGATGACTGAACTAGTGGAAACTGAAGTGAAGGCGCGAGTGAAGGAGGGATGTAAAGTGTTGGGTGCACTAAAGAATGTAATGAGCTGTAGGACGTTGGGGATTGAAGCAAAGAGAGAGCTGTATGAGGGTGCTGTTGTCCCAACTGTGCTCTACGGAGCTGAGGCTTGGGGAGTGAGAGCAGAGGAGAGAAGAAGGTTGAACGTTTTCGATATGAAATGTTTGAGGAGCATGTCTGGAGTAACGCTGAGAGACCGGATCACCAACGACGTGGTTCGAATCAGAACAGGGATGGTGGAGAAGCTGGAGGACAGAGTGGATTCGCGTGTGCTGAGATGGTTTGGGCACAAGGAGAGGATGGATGAAGGGAGATAGGTGAAAAGGGTGATGAATGCGGAGGCGAGTGGTGGAGAATGGTTGTGAATGGTGGTGGATTTTGACGCTGTTCCGATATTTTTTCCCGCCTTTGGCATCCTGCTGTCGATATGGTCGTGGGTGGCAGGGGCCCGGCCATTATGACTCGGCGGGGGTAAACTAGTGAAAACTGTCGGACCCTGCTGCTGACGACGGATCCTTGGACTGCACTCGTGAGCCAGAGTGTATGTTGAGGGGGTACCGGCCGGACCCTTTAGCACAAAAGAGCTAAGTTGTGTGAGTGTGAAGTGCGCCTTGCCGTCGCCCCCCCCTATCTTTCTGGGGTCGGCGGTCAAGTTTTGGTATCTGTATAATCCAATGGCAATTTGTTTTCAGGAAACTCTCCTGGGGCTGTACAAACCATCTTTTCCCAGTGGGTATAAAGCCCACTTCACCTCGCCCACTGCCGATGCTCGACCGGGCACTTGCCTGGCTACATAAGTAAATCGGGCAATCACATGCACTTCAATCCCTCTACAAACAACTTTGCTAGCTCAGGCCCACAGAGAGGGCCTCAAACGCCCCGTTACTATATGCAACCTATTTATTTCCCCTAATGAACTAATTTCATGCGCACTTCTTACTAGTCTGGTTGGTCAACTTCCTGCGCCCTACCTTCTTATAAGTGACCTTAATGCTAAACACCCCTTCTGGAGGGAGACACAGCTGATGGACGTGGAGGGCACGTCGAAGCATTCTTTGTCTTCCGATATTGCGCTTCTTAATACAGGAGAACCGACGCACTTCCATACCCAGACAGCCTCGATATCGGCTATTGACTCATCCATCTGCTCCCCAAACCTCTCCCCAGACCTTGCCTGGCAAGTGCTGGAGAAGCCCTACGAAAGTGACCACTTCCTCTTGACCATCACTACTTTCCATCCTGAAGATACTCGTACCGCTCGCCGTTACATAATGCGCAAAGCCAACTGGCAATCGATCACCGCCTATACAACAACACCCCTCCCATCTCAGTATATATCTTGTGACAAGACTGTAGAAAACGTTTATAGTACCCTCCTTCACGCTGCAGATCGCAGCATCCCTATAACCATGGGAAACCATAGGAAACCCTGGTTGGGTGACCTGTGTGAAGTAGCAAAACGGCAAAGGAAGCGTGCATTTAATCGATACCGGCACACCAAAGCAGTAGCAGATCAGATTACGTTTGGACGAGAAACTGCTAAAGCACGAATACTCACTTTCTATCTAGGAAAGAATCGTGGCAAAACATAGTATTGTTCATTAATGTGAACACACCCATATCTAAAGTGTGGTCCCACGTACGAAAAATGACTGGGAAGTACTGTTCTCAACCCCCCCCCTCACCCCAACCGTAAGGATGATGGGAACGACCCACACTGATCCGCATGAAGTCTCTGAACTCTTTGCAACACATTACTCCTCCGTCAGCTCGGATTCTGGGTACAGACCTGCTTTCAGTATCACAAAGCGTACTGCAGAACAAAATGATCTAGACTTCTCCATAAACTCCCTTATACCTTACAATGAACCTATCACGGCACGCGAAATCCTTGGTGCAATTCTCACCTCCAACCCTTCTGCTCCTGGCGAAGATAAAATCTCATACGAGATGCTCCGGCACCTACATCCCTCTGCACATTCCTACTTGTGTCTTATTTACAACTCAGTCTGGTCTACCCACTCCTATCCCGATCGGTGGAGGTAGGCAGTGGTTCTGTCTTTCCCAAAACCTGGTAAGCCTACCGATGAATTGACCAGCTACCGCCCTATAGCTCTCACCTCGTGTGTAGCAAAGGTTCTGGAGAAGATTGTGAATGCCCGACTGACTCTGCATTTAGAAGCGAACTCACTTCTCTCTCCATTAAAATTCGGCTTTCGAAAGATACTATCAGCGCAGGACGCATTATTACGCGTTTTGACTGATATCCAAGGGGCCTTGGACCGCAAGCAACACACTGTTGCGCGTTTTCTTTGACCTTGAGAAGGCATATGATACAACTTGGCGTTATGGCATCCTCCGAGAGATTCATCGGATGGGACTCCTGGGTTATTCAGCATTTTTTATCCGAAACTTCCTCCGGCGGAGAGTCTTCCGGGCCAAAATCGGCAATTACCTTTCGGACATACATCCCCCAAGGTAGCGTCCTTTCGTGTACTCTATTCGCGATCGACATTAATGGGATTACGTTGACGACTTTATGATATACACATAAGCGCCAGTTGTGTCCCAACTTCAACGTAAACTACAGAGTGCAATTGCCCAGGTGGTTGCCTGGACAGAATCTCGATGCTTTAAAATATCTAAAAGCAAAACATTTGCACTTCATATCCATCGGTCTCGCACACTCACGGAACCGGACCTCAGACTTTATGGAGAAATGATCCCTTTTCTACCTTCAGTCCGTTTTCCAGGACTAATATTCGACCAGAAGCTAACCTGGAAGTACCACGTGCAGCAGCTCGAGATAGACTGCTTACAGCGATTTGTCATTCATCGGATCGCATCGCATTTCACCTGGGTTGCAGATAGAATAACATCATTACGCCTCTACCTGGCCATCATTCGGTCCAAACTGGACTGTGGGAGCGTGATCTATGGCTCCGCAAAACCAAATATTCTCAAGACGCTGGAGCCAGTTCATAATGCCGCTCCTCGCGCTTGTACTGGAGCTTTCCGCTCCTCCCCTATTGTCAGCCTTCTTTGTGAAACAGGTGAGGCTAGTCTTGCCCTGCGACGAAAACAAATTGACCTCCAATTTTATTGCCATGTTCTTGCTCGCCCCAGCTCCTCTACGTGTACCACAATCCGACAGCGGCACCCCAATCTTGCTTCTTCCTCGAGCTTATCAAAACGCATCGAGCTCCTCACTGCTGAGCTTGGACTACCACACATCATGGTGGACCCTCTCCCACGAGATGCTATTCCCATCTGGCGTTTACCAGAAAATATGCTCTGCCCTCACTATTTTACTGTCTGATAGGCAAATGTTGCATCCCAAAATCTTCGAGCTATTGTTATAGCCCATGCAGATACTAATCACGCTGATAACTTGCATATCTTCACTGATGGACCAAAAATTCGACGATGCAGTGGGCTGTGCAGCGGTGCTTCTGGGCGCGTCGTCACTAGGAAACTCCCGCCATCAGCGTCTGTTTTCACAGTCGAACTCACGGCCATTGCCGATGCCCTCTTGGCGGCTGATACTCTTCCAGATGCCAGTATCTCAATCTTTAGTGATTCGCTCAGTGCGCTTCAAACCCTGGAGATCTTCAACAGTTGCCACCCTGTTGTTTCAGCAATCATGCGCTGGCTTGTGCGATTGTCCTCCAGAAACAAGAAGGTTTGTTTGTGCTGGGTTCCGGGCCACTGTGGGGTTGTTTGAAATGAGTGGGCGGACAAAGTGGCGCAAAGAGCTGCAGCGGCGCCTGACCCAACAGAACAGCGTTCACTCCCATATAAAGACTTTTACCCAGCAATTAAGAGAGCTGTGCGAAATAAATGGAACATGGAATGGTCTGATATTCCTATGAGAGATAAATTGCTTACTATTAAAGACACACCCATACCCTGGGTCTCATCAAGCAACCGATCTCGACGGACTGAGGTAACTCTATGCCGATTGAGAATAAGACATTGCAGACTAACGCACAGACACCTGATAGAGGCGTCGCTACCTCCTTACTTCATGGACTGTCTAGTCCTTCTTACAATAGCCCATGTCTTGGCAGAATACCCCACATGGACGAAATCTCGGCGCACATACTTCCCCAGGAGCCGGTTCCTGTACCTTCCTAATAGACTCCGCCTAATGCTTACTGAGTTCCCTCAGAGACAATTAATTGCGGAACCGCTTCTCAGCTACCTCCAAGAAACCGGCCTTCTAACTGAAATCTGATCTGTTGTGAATTGATCATACTTAATCTTACTTACCAATAAACTGCTCCATCCCGGAGGACCACCGTCTTCTTTACTCACTTTGAGTAGGACACATTTGTGTTTCGACTCACAGTAGTGACCTTAGCATGCCGTGAGTCGAAACAATTCCGGAGACAGGATGATCTGTTGATGACTTGATGCAGCACTGGCTGCTGGTTTAACGTTCGGTGCCAGAAGGACATTGACTCCAGTGCACTAGAAAGCCTTGACACTCTTATCTTATCATTAACTCCAGTGCATTAGAAAAATTCCGGAGACAGGATGATCTGTTGATGACTTGATGCAGCACTGGCTGCTGGTTTAGCGTTCGGTGCCAGAAGGACATTGACTCCAGTGCACTAGAAAGCCTTGACACTCTTATCTTATCATTAACTCCAGTGCATTAGAAATCCCTGGCACTGTAACCCAATCTAGTGCCAATGCCGGGCACTAATTTGGACGTGGAGGAGTTGGGGATGGGGTTGCCCAGGGGTAGAGTTTGTTGTGGACGTGGAGTTGGGGTTGGACGTAGAGGAGTTGGGGGGTTGCCCAAGTGAGTCCACCAGTCATGGCTGAGGTGCGGGCACCACACGGCCTTCCAGTCATTCCAGCTGACTGGGTAATGTCATGTCCAACTTCTGTCTGCGTTGCCGTGGCTCGCCCTTTACGGTCGAACACGGCATGACGTCGTGTTCAGTCGTCGCACCCGGCAGGCTCAACCCCAATGTCATGTCGGTACGTGATCTGTGAGAGCGCCCGCAAGACAGCATTAATTTATTTAGGGATGTAGGCATTATTTTGAGGCCTGCATCTGCTGTGACGCTCGCAAGATGCAAATGTTGGTGCGTTCCCGGACTTTGGACTGTGCGCCAACTGTGGCTCCCCCATAGCAGGGGGAGTTGGTGTTGAGCAACAACAACAAGGTAGCCTCAGAATCCCTTACAATTTCTGACCAATTTCTTTCACATTACTCGTTGTCAAAATATACGGAAAAGTGATGAAAGGACGAATAGTAAATTTTTTTGAAAACTTTAATTGGTTCAACTCCAAGCAAACTGGTCATGCTAGCCCGTTAGGGCTGGCTAGCATGGCTTTGCGCATTGCAACGGGCTCTACACAGACAACTCTCTTTCCGCACTTGCATGAAGAAATCAAGGTCCTTCCTCTCAAGCATCATCTTGATATGAGAGGGACCCAATTCTTTAACAAGATCTCAGACCTGGCACACTCCTGTCACGACCTACTTAACCGTCGTCCAACCAACCGACACCTGCATAACACACCGGCAACACACTTCGGTTCCCTTTACTCGACCATTCCTGACCCAACAGATAACACATCTATTCACAAATAGATACACACACACTTCACAGCTCTTGCATTAGATCAACACAGAGAGTCAACTCGATCTTGCAGAGCCACCCGCCTGGGGTGGACGTGGAGGAGTTGAGGTTGCCCAGGGGTGACAGGGTCCACCTATCTAGGCGGTTCAAGCACCACACGGCCATACAGTTATACCAGCATAGACTTGGAAATGGCCCTTCCGATCTCTGCTTGCAGTGCCAGGGTTCACCCGATATGGTCGAGCACGTCATGACGTCGTGACCAACCACCGCACTCGGCAAGCTCCACCATAGCATCGCGTCGGTGCTAGACCTATGGAAGCGCCCGCGCGACAGCATCAGCTACCTCAAGGGTGCAGGCCTAATACAGGGTGAACCTGAATTAACTGACCCTTTTAATTTATTAATATATGTAAAACTAAGAACGCTATGAAGTTGAAGCTTGTTTTATTTAAAAGAAGAATATTTTTATGGTAATATTGTATCCTAGTTACGACATTATCCTATATAGTCTGCTAAATTTGTGTTTATTTATCAACCCTTAAATTTTCATCTTGATTCGCTACAGCAAAGAAAAAATAACGAAAATTCTGCAAACCTACATCGGGACGATGTCAATAACAGAAGCTCAACGTGATTACAGGATCCATTTCAAAACAAGAATCAGTCTTGCAAAAAAACACAATTAAATCGCTTTATCTAAAATTTGCGGATACCGGGAATGTTAATGACAAACCACGATCTGGAAGAAAAAGGTCAATTCAAACTGAAGACGTAATCGAAAGAGTTGCTGTAAGCATTACAGATAATCCTAAAACCTCCACTAGAAAACGTGCTTCTCAATTAACCATTTCTCAATCGACATTATGCTGCATTCTGAAAAAGGACTTAAAGTTGAAGCCCTACAAAATTCAGTTGACTCAACAGTTATTGCCTAATGATCATCACCAACGTCTTGTATATTCCGAATCCTTTCTTCGTTTGTGCGGGGAATGCTCGTTTCATTGATTTTCGATAAAGCGATTTAATTGTGTTTTTTGAAGGACTGATTCTTGTTTCAAAATGGATCCTGTAATCACGTTGAGCTTCTGTTATTGACATCGTCCTGATGTAGGTTTGCAGAATTCTCGTTCTTTTTTCTTTACTGTGGCGAATCATGATGAAAATTTAAGGGTTGATAATTAAACAAAAATTTAGCAGACAATATAGGATAATGTCGTAACTAGGATACAATATTACAATAAAAATGTTCTTCTTTTATATAAAACAAGTTTCAACTCTTCTTTTCTCACTCATCCTGATTTGCTTAACTTTTAATTGCCTCATTTGCATCTTCTGTCTAGTTCAAATTTTCTTTTACTTATCTCAGACTCCTTCCCTTCTCAACAACTCTCCTAATAGTCGATATAT
>SDVV010021712.1:0-13079 GCA_016164225.1 Gammarus roeselii
GGAGCTCAGCGCAGGAGAAAATTCTGACTATTTGACACAGTGGCCCCACCAACCCGATTAGGAGCACCACCACCACCCCGACCAGTCACAGCAACATCACGACTGGCGGCAGCCCCAGAGCCATGCGCAACAGCAACGCAACCATCGGCATCAGAATCGTGACCAGCCGCCGCCGGACTACATTCAGACAAAGTGACACTCCTGGCGGAGGAATTGGGGGCAGTGTTGTATGAGTTTTGCTAGACTAAATTTGATGTGATGTTGTTGCCCTGTTTTTGTTGTCGACGGTTGTGTGCATTTGTTGACTGTCTTCATTGTTTTGTTTTCTTTATACCTATTGAGCACATTCCAACCAGCGTCCTGCTGCAGTGCTTGTACCGTGCTGTTCATTTTGATTGCTGGCGCGCTGAGGTGTACTGCCTCCCATGCCTGCATGCCCTGTTGGCGGGGCTGTTGGGGCTGTGGAGGGCTGCAAAGGTGAGATACAAAGGTGAGATACGTGGGCATTCTTTCAAGCTGGTGGTTCCTCGCAGTCAGAGGGACAATAAACTTAGATTCTTTAATTCTCACTGTGTGCAGATTTGGAACCGGCTGCCAAATCTGCACACAGTGTGATGCAGTGTGATTCACTTTGCAGCTTCAAGAGGGCCCTGGCGGAGGAATTAGGGGCAGTGTTGTATGAGTTTTGCTAGAGCCAATTTGATGTGATCATGTGGCTTTGTTTGTGTTGCTGACAGTTGTGTGCAGTTGTTGACTGTCTTTGTTGTTTTGTTTTTGTTAGACCTATTGAGCACATTCAGACTAGCTTCCTGCTGCAGTGCTTGTGCCGTGCTGTTCTTTTTGATTGCTGGCGCGCTGAGGTGTACTGCCTCTCATGCCTGCATGCCTTCTTGGCGGGACTGATGGAGCTGTGGGGGGCTGCAAAGATGAGATACAAAGGTGAGATGTGAAGAGTGTTAAACATCTATGAATGGCTTCTATTTTCAACTCAGACAACCTGTCTGGTTTACTCCACTGTCAATGGAAGTTCTGCTTTTTTTTTCTACTCATATACAACCCATTTAGGACTTGGACTGTGAGATATTTGGGTGATCTGAGACTGCTGGGGTCTGTTCAGAGGCAGTGCAATGGACCTGGAAAATTGATGAGCTAGATGCAGTGGATAAAGTTGGGAGCCACAGGGCATTGCAGTTCTATTTGGTTAGATGGAGATTGTTACGTGTGGATGTGAACAATCTGATACGGTGTTTAAAGATTTTTTTCATTGTTTGGTGTTCTGTTTGAGAGAGCTCTAAATATTGTCTCACATGATGATTCTTCTAAGCTGGTGGTTTCTCCCGTGAAACTAACTTCAGGCGCAGATTTTTTTATTCTTGGTGCGTTCAGGCTTAGGTAGTAGACTCTGAGACTTGTCTTCACACTCACACCCAAATATTTAAATCTTGTGACTAAATTCAATGTTCTACCATGGAATAAATACTTAATAACTGCCTGAAAATGCAACACAACATTATACATACCTAGATTCATGCTGCCATTGTGCACAAATTTGTCAAGCTTACTATTTTGGTGTTTAGCAATGCTAGAAGTGCTTCCTACAATGGTCATGTATAAATGGCACTTTCAATGTGTCTAGTTGGCATAACTGGAGCTTTATCCCTAATATCAAGAGCTACTTACCCCCTAAATTAGTTTTAGTGACAGTTCCAGGTGAACAGAATGATTTCAAACTGACATACAGTGCCAGCAAAAAAATCTTAACATTTTATTGGCAAAACAAAAAAATTCACATGGAATAGCTATGAGTGTAAACATTTCACCTGCCGTTCTAGCACTAGGAAAGCGAGAGCATCAGTGATTATGTCTGGCAGTTGCCCACCTATGGCAACTGTCTCCTGCTATACAAATGTTCAGTGCCCACTGTGCACTGTGAACACTTAAAATGAGGTTGTCTGTACAACACTCCAATCGGGATATGTTTTTGTGCTTTCTATCATAGTATGAGGTGTTACAATTTGACTTCCAGTGCTCACCATGGGTCGGAAAAAGCCTAAAAATTAAGAAAATGCACATGCATTGGCTCTGTTAGAGAAGGGGGAGTCTGTGATTGCTGTAGCCAGAGATGTGGGGTCTCAGGAGAGGCAATTTATCAACTGGAAGGTTTAGCAGCGCCATTGCCCCCCGGCAGTGTACCGCAGTGCGCAGAGGAAGTCAGGTTCTGGCGCTCCTAAAATGACAACACCAAGGACTGATAAGTTTCTAGATGGTGAAGTGATTTTAAATCCTACCATAACAGCATACTTGCTGTTGAACTTAGAAGCAAGACCCAAAGCTTCTAGAGAATGTAGCAGCCAGGACCTAATTCCATGCCCAAATAGCTGAAAATGGTCATTGAGTGTAAGGAAAACATGACAAACTACTAAGTGAAACCAATTATCCCTGATAAAACACATGAATGGTAATATCTTTTGTTTCTTTATAAATTTCAATGAATTTTTAAAACTGTATGTGTAAAGATTTTTTTTTGCAATACAATGTGAAGATTTTCTTGTTGGCCTGGAAAAAGCCTAGATTACATTGAGATGTTGCTTGAATTAGTCAAGAAAGACATGTAAAAATATCCAAGGCACTGCTAGATTACCTAATGAAAAAAAGAGAAAATAGTAAAATTCTACATATCAAATATTAGGCAATATTTGCTATTTATAAGACAAGCTTTAGCCTCCCACTCTTGAATAACTCTCTACTACATGAACAAATCTCACAACAACAAATATCTCTCACTATGAAACAAACAAAATCAAGCCTCTTAGCCCAGGATAATTTGGAAAGAAGGTTCACTGATGAGAGATCAAGTGCACTGACAAGTTGGAAAAATTAAGATTGAAAATCTAAAGTGTTTTTTGTATTCAATAAAATAGATAGGAGGTAAGTAGGTTCTACCAATGTTAATCTTGCAGACTATTATATCAAGTGCACAGCCATTATGTCAGATATCAGAACATTTACCCTAACAAATAGGTAAAAAGAATAGCATAAAAAATTGCCTCAGCTCTATTTCACCAGTTTTTCTTCGTTAGGTAGAGCACATCATGAGCGTCTTTAGTCGCCACTGAATCACAATGATGCAACAAAATTGTTGTTCTAGTTACAGTCCAAGGGCAGGGCAGTGCTAGGGACCCGTATATAGCTATGTTACGGGTTGCTGAGCAGACGTAGGTTGCCCCACAGGTAGTTGAAGCCATTATACATACATAATGAGTATGATGAAAGCTTTTAGACGCAATACTCAGCCTCTCTCAGCCAGCAGAGGCAAAACCCTGCGTATACCACCACCACAAACATCCTCACTACTCCCTGCATCAGGAGCACAGCACGCAGTACCACCAATACCATCACCACCAAGATTTGGCACTCCTATCCCTCCTGACTCCAGCAAAGCAAAATACAGCAGAGCACTTCAGATGAAAATCCATCGACTAAGTAGCTATATCTTCAAAAACAAATAAAATGGATGGCGCACTTCCGAGCAATCGACGTGACATTGTCAATGTTTCAGCTCTGAGAATGAATAAGAGAGCAGTGAGGAAGAATCCCAATTTGAAAATTGTGAACGGTTGCACAGTACAACAGAGCACCGCACCCAGGCCGCCAGATTGCACAATTGGGCACAGGGTTGAGAACATTACGTGCGTTTTCATAGCCGAACATTAGGAACCGAACCAGCCGCGTGCCTCAGAAGCTAAGATCGGCATATCTAGACCTTTGCGTGCGCTTGCACAGTATGTTTATAGAGTAACATGCGCCACTGTCAAAGACACAGACAAATATATACAAAACGGAGACCTAGAGGTGCGAGCTCCACAAAACTGACTGCAGAATTACATGTGTGTAGAGTTTGAGATGACCCCACATAAACGCAAGCGTCTTTCACCAACCAGGCGTCATACAAAACAGAATGTAACATTTAGATGACACTCCTTCTTATGGTAGTTATATATTATAATTAACAATACCTGTCAGTTCTTATTAAAAATTGCCATTACTAACGATGCTTAATTTTGCACTTCCACTCCGCTGTCTTTTCCATGAATGTTGCGGCAAACTTATTTACATAACGTGTGTGACGTCGATGTTCGTTTTCATCTATTGTCAAAATGCAGTAATGTTAAATTGTAATTCAAACCATGCAAGGCGTAATTCAATATTACAGTTTAGCTATTGTTGCATTCATACCAAACGCTGATGCGCTTCGTCTTGACTGATATTGCCTGTTGTATTGTGAATCGTCAATTTTTTATTCTTCCGCCAAAAAAAAACGATAGTGGTTATTGTTCGTTTCTCTCAGTAACCGATGACAATCCGGACTGTTCGGTCAAAGAAATTAGTAGTTCTTTAATGATGGTGATGCGCAGTGGTTAGGAATCTTGGGGTCAGCTTGAATTAATATGCTATGGAGGAAAATGCGTGCATGAAATTTTAGCACAACAAATATTTTTGAAAAATTGTTTATGTGCGATGTACTGTCTCCGCGTGCGATATTTTGAAAGGTATCTTCACTTGCGCTTCATCTCAAGATTTCACGTGCGCATCACATATTTCTTATCAATGTTCGCGTGAGCTGCCTGCCAAATTGTGCGAACTGGACCCAGGGGCATTGCAAAACTATTTGTGTCGTTGCCGTGCCCTAGAAACAAGTTTCCCCTGAAATGGATGGTTAAACGCCTCGCACAGCCCTTAGGAGAAGTGCTGTTCAAGTGCAAAAAGCGTCTTAGTACTAAGGGGAACACATCCTCTTTTGAAATATATGGGGATGCTAAGCATTTACAATCGTTGCTGTTCGTTGAAGACATCTGGAGAACAGGCACCCATCTGCAATTTGTTGGGAAAAATGCCCGTTTGCCCCAAGAGCAAAATGAACTTCAGAACGTGGATCAAAGACATTAAGGCCAGCGTGAGGAAAGCCCGTGAAGGACACGGGAATGCAGTGCCGCAGTGAGAAGCCTCATGATAGAGTCACAACACTGTAATGGAGAAGCAATTCGTTTCGCCTCTTACCTTTGATCTCTTACCTTTGCAGCCCCCTCCAGCAGGATTGGCCGGCAATTGTGAAGAGTATGTGGCTGATGTATGCGAACAAGCTGATTTGGTAGCCCTGCAGGAGATATGGTTGCATCAGTTGCAGATTAACTTGTTTTCCTTGTTGGGGGAAGATATTTGCTCATTTTCAATTCCTTCAATCAATGTGTCCGATGAAATAAGGGTGGACAGGTCAGTTGGAGGACTAACATTCATTTGGCAACAATCTTTAAGCCCAATTATCAAGATTAGTCAGTACGATTGCGATAGAATCTTGGGCTTGAGCGTTACAATTGGTGGGACCTCTTATGTTCTTAAATGTGTACTTCCCAGTAAACTTAGAAGACAACCTCGAAGAGTACTTGAACTGTATGGGTGTTCTTGGTAGTATCTTGGAGAGTAGAGAAGAACAGCATATACGTGTTTTGGGAGACTTTAATGTTTTGCCGCGCACGCTAGGTTTGTTGAGATTGAAGAGCTTTTTTCTGAGTATGATTTGGCGTTTCAGGACACACGGCTTCTCCCATCTGATGCGTACACTTGTATAAATCATGGCTCTCTATCCACCTCCTGGATTGATCATATTGCTGTCTTCTATGTTATTGGATGCAACCGTTTTGTGTTACACTTTGCCTGATGTGGCCTGTAGGGATCCCTAAGTCTTAGGGGTTACTTTAAATGCTGAAAGAATGCGGACCCCTGTGCAAGATGATCCTTGCAAGGGTAAAGCAATTGACTAAAATTTTGACAACAAAGTGACAACCGACCAATTCTATGTAGAACTTGATACCCTTTTATCACATATCTCTGATAGGCTGCTCGGAATGAAGTAGCCAACAATGAACGACTGAATGACCTGTATGGTTGTATGAGACAGTGTATCCTAATTGTTGGTCGACAAGTTTTTGGAATGAGGAAACCGAGTAAATACAATGTCCCTGGGTGAAATGAACAGGCAAAGGAATTGAACTAAGCTGTCATGGACGCTGTGTTTTAGTGGAAATGTTGCAGGAAAGCCTCAAGGGGATCAACTTGCAGTGGCAATAAGAATAGCCTAATTTGGTTTATGTAAGGAACTTACGTTTTGGAACAAATGAAAACAATTTTGAGCACAGGGACTTCTCTCAAAGTTGCGTGAATGTAAAAACAAGGATTTTTGGAAAGAAATTCGAGCACTTAACCCTAAGAAAGAATCACTTTTACTCACTTTTGCTGGAGTGACAGGCATGGATAACATTGAGGGAGTCTGGGAGTCTGGGGGGAGCACTTTCACAACATTGAAAACTCTGTTGCCACAGATGAAAATAGAAAGTGGGTTCAAGGAGCCATTAGCAATGTTCCGGTTGTAGACAAAACGATCAGTGTTGCCAAGGTCAGGGCCATTGTATAAAGATAAAAAAAATAGCAAGGCTGTTGGTAACAGAATGGAAACCCAGATTTAAATGTGGCTGCAATGGAGGGCAGAGAAGAGCAGTAATAAATTGCTCTACAGAGAACTACAATTTGTAAATGTGACCGATTTCTGTAACTGCATTAGAATACTCCCCAATATGCTTTATTGATTTTTTTTTCATCATCATGAGAGCCCAATCAGTTTTATCAGAACAAACTGTTCTATTCTTTACACTTCGCTTCCTATTAGCAGGACTGAGCATTGGACAGCCTTAAAAATGACAGACGCTTCTGACCAGGCGACAGGTGAGCCAGACGCAGACAGGAGCTCAGCGACGGTGCCTGCCGACAGGCATTAAAATCAACGAATAAGCGGCACCATCTTGCTATAGAGCTTTTGCAAATGAATAGAAAATAAAAAAGTTCATTCATACACAGATAGTATGTTCTTCGTTTGAAACAATAATTTTATACATAGTAAATCTAAAATAGGTATAATGACACGCCTCGAACTTGTAACTAAGTAGTTGGAGCTGTGTGTGAGCGGAAAGGAGCCATTTTACTATCCTAGCTGGACATACGAACGCGACTAATGCCTAAACTTGTTAGGACAGGTGAGCTATAAGGGTAAGTTCTAATGTACCCAGTGGATAAGCACTGTATCCTGTTAACATAAGGTATTGCGATTTGACAAGGGGATCATTTATATGACAATTAGTTAGAATGAGAATTGCTAATTCAGCAGTACAGCGCCTAATTTATTAGGTAGCAAATAATGCGACGGTATGAGTGGGTCTATGCGAGACAGAGAGTCACAGACATCAAAAACAGAGAAAGTATTAATATTATAATATATAATCAACTTAAAAAAAATCTTCGTACACGAGTGGTGTGTTTTTCTTGTGGAAAAGCCAACCAATTTTATTTCATACTGATACAGATACAGACACTAGGCTGCATCCCACAGAAAAAAGGGTGGCTGACAGCAAGGCGCACCTCACACCCTCACACTCACGCAACTTAGCCCTTTTGTGCTATAGGGTCCGGCCAGTACCACCGCAACATACACTCTAGGTCACGAGTGCAATCCAAGGATCCGTTGTCAGCAGCAGGGCCCGACAGTTTTCACTGGTTAACCCCCGCCGCGTCATCGTCGCCGAAACCTCCTCACCCACGACTATCCCGACAGCGGGATGCCAAAGGTGGGAAAGTCCATCAGAGCAGTGTCATAATCAACCATTCACAACCATTCTTCACTCACGCTTGTTCCTTGCACACTCTTTCGCAACCTCTACATTCATGTCTCTCCTTCCTAACGTCTGCTTCACACCATCCATCAATCCAAACTTCAGTCTACCTCTAGGCATGCAACCACTTGCCTCCGCATTCATCGCCCTTTACACCAATCTCTCTTCATCCATACTCTCCATGTGCCCGAACCATCTCAGAACACGCGAATCCACTCTGTCCTCCAACTTCTTCACCATCCCTGTTCTGATTCGAAACCCGTCGTTGGTGATCCGGTCTCTCAGCATTACTCCAGCCTTGACCCTTAAACATTTCATATCGAAAACATTCAGCCTTCTTCTCTCCTCTGCTCACCCCCCACTCCAAATCTCAGCTCCGTACAGCACAGTTGGGACAACAACACCCACATACAGCCCTCTCTTTGCTTCCACCCCCAACGTCCTACAGCTCATTACACTCTTCAGTCTGCACTGCGGTTTCCACTAGTTCAGCTATCTCTACATGGGAGCCCAGATACTTAAAACACTGAACTTTCTCCAGAAGCTCTCCATTTAGGGTGACACTAATTTTGCTCTCATCGACAGTCCTTGAGCATCTCATTAATTTCTCCTTACCCACGTTCACTCGAAGCTTCCTCCTCTCACACACTCAACCAAATTCCGACACTAGTCTACATAGCTTCTCCTCTGAATACGCAACCCGGGCCGTATCATCAGTATATAGCAACTGGCTCAACTGTCAACTCCGCCCATTCGCTTCCAACAGTTCCAAGCCACGTTCCAGCACACTCGCGTTCACCTCTCTGACTACTCCATCCATATAGAGGTTGAACAGCCAGGGAGACATCACGCAACCTTGTCTTAGTCCCACTTTCACCGTGAACCCATCACTCACCTCTTTTCCCACTCTGACACATGCTCGGCTGCCAACATAGAAACTTTGCACCGCTTTCAACAGATGTCCGCCCACTCCATACAAACGCAACAACCTCCACAGCGCTTTCCTGTCAATCCTGTCGTATGCCTCCCCCAGATCCATGAAGGCCCAGAACACATTCTTTCCTTTGGAAAGGTATTTCTCACAGATCTGTCTCACTGAAAAAATCTGATCGGTTCACCCTCTACCACTCCTAAAGCCACACTGTGCCTCTCCAATTGCGCAGTCCGTACAGTCTCTAATCCTTTTGATCAGCACTCTCCCGTACAACTTACCAACCACACTTAGCAGACTGATACTTCTCGAGTTGCAGCATTCATGTTTATCTCCTTTGCCCTTATGTAACGGAATAATGCAGGCACTGCGCCATTCAAGCGGTACCACGCCTGCAACAAAACACAAGTTCAGTAACCTCACCAACCATTTGACAATCGTTACTCCACCCTTCTTCAGGCACTCGGTCGCAACGCCATTCAAACCAAGGGCTTTCCCTGCTTTCATCCCGTCCACCACCTTTTGCATCTCTTCCTTGGTAATTTCCGCCACAAGTCTTTCTCCCAAAACTGACATCCGAGCACCACCACTCACAGCAACAATGTCAGCCTTTTTGTCATCCTCGACATCCAACTACTCGTCAAAATACTCGGCCCACCTCATACGTACATCACCACTTCCCGAAAACAACTGTCCATTTTCATCTTTCACCACTTCTTCCTTTCCGGTCTCTCCTTTTCTCACCCTCTTCACCTCTTTCCAGAACACCTTTTTGTTGTCCTCAAAATTCTGGCCCAACCGTATGCCCCACCGGGCATCAGCATCCCTTTCGGGTCTCCTCGCCATCCGCTCCACCTCGCTTCTCCTCATGTTGTAGCTTTCATGAGTCACCTCCGACTTTACCTGCAACCACTCCTCAAACGCTCCTCTTTTCCGTGCCACCGCCAGTTTGACCTCCTCGTTCAATCAACCACTCGCAACCTTTCATTCTGCAACCGCCCACACGGCGCACACCACACACGTTCTTCGCACATCTCAGCAACGCATCCCTTTACGCCTCCCATTCTTCCTCCACATCTCTCAGGTGGAAGGAAGGAATGTTATGTGTGTCCGTCAGGTATAAAATTGTTTTTTCTAATGTGCTATTAGATTAAGTTGTGTATCGAATGTTGTTCTATGTCCTTGATGGTTTTTAATAAAGTTGTCGTTGATGTCATTATTATTGTAGTTGCAACCATCTCAAAGTCTAAATAGGGGACTACAGTCACAAACTGTTCGAGCTGGAAACCGTGACTATTCCAAAGCATCCCTGAATCGAAATCAAAATAGAATTGAATTAGTATTTGGTAAAACATAAAAAATCATGGAAGTTTAAAACCAAATGTGGATCGGGAAACGAATGATTGTGCTTAGGTGAAAATGATAGACATTTTTGCTTAACGGAAACACGTCTGGAATCTGATATTAGGCAATACCTTCATCATTATTGAATGATATGAGTTTTAAAGAACAGATAGAACACATTTCTTCTCTGTTAATTCAAAAAATTATGATGATGAAGTTCACGACCTTATTTAAACTTACAAGGTCCGAAAGATAAGATAGTTTGTAGTCGGATCACGTTACAGACTATCGTGAGCAAAAGCACAATGTTTACAAGACATCAAAGGAAGATTACGAGAAGATTTCAACATAGAAAAGGCTCGGTACACATCGGGAGATTTCAAAAATCAATTAAAAAATTAAGAAAATTAAGCTAGGTTTAGACAGGTTCGGCCTTCAATAATAATTTCTTTAAACTCCAAAACTAAATAAGTAACAATCCATTTTCCCTTGTCTCTACTCACGTGGAGCCCAATTCCTCCTTTCAGACCATCATGAAATAAATTGCCCTTAAATATCAGCAAAGATAAGATCGACACGCAAAAACATTTCATGCAGCAATAAATTACTCAGCGAATAAATTTTGGATACAACTAATGGCAAACGTCGAGAGAATGAAGCCGACACATTGCACAGATGATGTTAAAGAACACGCCCACTTACTCACGGATTTACTCTTCACATCTCTGAACGATGGGGCGCCAATGGCTACCAAGTCAATAAATAGCACGCTGGTTAAATGGAAACAGATAACCTGCAAAATTAAATTGCACTGAAAAATATCTCCAGCGCAGAACAAAACATAGCATTTTGTGGTTATGATTATTTACGATTTAAAAAATACAAGTCAAACGAGAAGTCAAAAAATCATGAATTAAACATCATCACGAAGAACTAGAGCAGTGTAGAAACCAACCCAATGGAAAATATTATAACAAAATTAATATGTTTCATTCAAATTTTGCAAGCAAGGCTGCGGTCATGCACATATGATGCCAATCTCATTTCATTATGCGGCAACACACTCTCTTCAATTCCGTTAAGTATAATTTCGATGTCAAGGTACGAGAATTAGTGAACGAATGATCCGGGAAAAATAAGTAGTGAACGAATGATACGAGAAAAATCAGTAGTGAACTAATGATACGGGAAGAAGCAGTAGCGAACGAATGATATGGGAATAATCAGAAGTGATCGAATGAAACGGGAAAAATCAGTAGTGAACGAATGATATGGGAAAAAGCAGTAGTGAACGAATGATATTGAAATAATCAGTAGTGAACGAATGATTTCTGAAAAATCAGCATTGATCACTCATATTGATCATCTGCTGCTTATTGGGCTGATTGCTAAATCAAGGTCAACAAAAATACACACGTATTGATGCGTCCTATTGTCATGAACTTCAAATAACTTTGTGAATTTATCAATGATTCTTTGCTTTAGCTACTACATTTAGATTTAATTAGTCTTTATATTTTTCTAAAACATATATAATAATATTTTCATATCTATAGCTAAATTATCGGTATCGAGTATCAGCCATTTTTGGCATCGGAAGTATCGGTATCGTTATCGGTCAAAAACTGGGTATCGGTACCGGCAGAAAATCAGATATCGCAGCACCTCACAAGAGGGTATACAAAAGCGACACTTTTTTTGTCAAGAGTACACATTTAGTCGGTGTATTCCACGTTTCCACAGGGTTGGTTTCTACACTGCTCTAGTTCTTCATGATGATGTTTAATTCATGCTCTTTTGACTTCTCATTTGGCTTGTATTGTTTAAATCACAAATAATTATAACCACAAAAAGCTTTGTATCGCTATGTAATGGAGATATTTTTCAGTGTAATTTTATTTTGCAGGTTATATGTGTCTATTTAAACCACCGACCAAGGTTTACAGAGCGACATTGTTATGATCGGCCTCCTCTGACACAGATTTATAAACTTGGGTGCGTAAAGAGTGCCCCTAGAAACAGTGTAGGACTTAGGCCTGTTAACTCTTAGCTCAAATTTCATGGATGTCCCTTGCCTTGCATAAATTTAATTCCCCTCCGATGTGTACGAAGGGAAGCAGGTGGCCGCGGTTCACGGATTGTATAACGTAGGAGACATTGACAAAGGGAGGGCCATTTGCGTGTCAGCGATCCGGGGGAAGGAAGACTAGGTCCCATAACACTGTTTAACGCAGGGTTATTTTTATTGTTTTAAGATGGGAGGAGCCTGTATTTTGCTTAACGGATTTTGTTGTATATTTACCAATGAGGTCTGGGTATTAGAAGGCCCGCCTCTTTAGCTGGTCCCAAAAATGTGAGTTGTTTC
The DNA here is from genome assembly GCA_016164225.1 of Gammarus roeselii. Taxonomy (NCBI): domain Eukaryota; kingdom Metazoa; phylum Arthropoda; class Malacostraca; order Amphipoda; family Gammaridae; genus Gammarus; species Gammarus roeselii. The sequence continues at coordinate 12,359 of SDVV010021712.1, forward strand.
CTGATTGGAAGAGTTCTTCAAACACCTACTCAAGGCCCTCCCTCAGGATTCAGGGCGCACCCCCGAACGACCGAGGGCACATCATTCACTCCTGCGCTCGGCCGCAAGACACTGGGGAGCGGCTGCGGCCGTCGGTCACACTCTCACCAATTAGCAAAGACAGAGGACACACGCTCGTCTTACACTTGATACAATCCTTGTTAAGTCCCCGTTCACACTTTGGTCGCTTTGTGTCCGTTGATACAAATTTATATTCAGTACTCTATTGTTAGAGTAACTTTTGTCTTGTCACTTTTGATTCAAAAGAACTATTATAAAACCAATAACCCATCATTCCATCCTTGATGCACCCGATTATTGCTACCCTGAACTGAAAATCGTAACATTGGTGAACAGCGGTGGGGGATTGAAGCAAAACAAAACATTTGTCTTCACACTCCAAAACAATCACTTCACACTTCAAAACAAAATGCTTCAGCCCCCGAACACACGTCTTCATTTCATGACACTATACCCATTGCCTCGCCTCTCGAGCTACGTGCTACCACAAACAAAAAAGGCAACAACGAGGGAAGAAGGATCAAGACCTTCGCAGCAGGCAGCCTCGAACGGAGAGGGCAGCCACCCGCGCAATCACCACGGAGAGGGCAGCTACCCGCGCAATCACCACGGAAAGGGCAGCTACCCGCGCAATCACCACGGATGGCAGCACCAGACACTT
>SDVV010021713.1:0-13079 GCA_016164225.1 Gammarus roeselii
TGTATATATGAAGTACACTAAGAAAAATATAGCAAGAATGGACGTCGACTACTGTAGATGAGGAGAATGGCGATAATAATGCAATATGAGGATAATAAAGACAGCAGCAACAGCTGCAGCGTCGAACACCGTGAAACTAATTAGGTACTTGCTACAAGCACTGATACGTGTTTAGAGGCTATGTACAAGATTACTATCAGTATTAAGGTAGTATAAGTTATGATCACTACACAATAGATACGGTAGGTGATACGTAAGCTTATATTGCAATGTTAACAGACCTCGTCCTTCAAAACAAAATGTCCACTGAGCAAAGACCACGTGACAATTGTCGCACTTCAGATGGGGTGCAATCAAATGAAGAAAATTAATATTATAACATTGATACAGTCAAGTCCAGCTCTGGTAAAGATGGGTCACACAGAACAGTATTAAATTGCCTTGTCGAAGGTTCTGAACCATCAAATAAATTTTCAAGTAGTTTTTCTATTAATATTAATAAATATATAATTTGGCAACCCATATCAAACACTTAGTCTTGCGAAATCAACCAACGGCTGACACCACTGAGCGAGAGAAATTGGGTCACACGAGTGCAAGTGTAATTGATGTTAAGCAAAGGTTTTGATCTAAAACGCAGTTTGATCAAAAACTATATCAAATGATAAACTATTACACCGGGTGACTTTAAAGGACAACAAAGATGTAATTTATACGTCAAGAAACGACATTTGAAGGTGACCTGAAGTATCTTTAGGTCGCAAGGGTATGATGTTACCAGGGAGCATAAAAACGACGAAAATTTTCGATTATCTGGCGTGGATTGAATGACCCCGCAACGATTGGAAAACGCAAGAGAAGATATGAAGTCATGATGAGAATATAGCAATGCCAAAATAAACTAAAACGGCTCTAAGACCCAAAACTCAGAATAGTTCAATTTATATTGTGATCAGAATAAAGCAGGATCAAAGCCACTGGTGGTGCACAACTTACAAGTTAGCCACGGTTCGATGAAGTCTTTCTGATGGCAAGAGATGCTCGTAAGTCCAGGTAAATTATAAACTGTCGACTAGGTTCTGGATTTTAGATTAACAATTACAGAACGTTGCAGTGGAAACTTAATAAAGCACCGTTGAAAATAGATTTGAAAATAATGCGTTCAGGCACGTTAAGCCAATTTCTTGTACAGTGATCCGAAGCTACACACAAAAGCTTCCAGCACTTGGCGACGAACAGCGATAGCTAACAGACACAGATTTCCTGAATCTCAATATAATGATACATTAGCACGATGCTCACATCTGGTTGGCCGAGAGTTCACAATGGATGTAATAAAACATCGCAACAGCAGGTTGTTTATATACACTTTTTCAAGTGTTTCAAAACGAATATTTCACAATTACACTTTTGCAAGTGTTTAGAAACGAATATTTCACAATCAACACTTTCTGACACTAGTATGGTTAATTACCGGCCTTAACAAAAATATTACAGAAATTTCTTATAAAATGATTACTTAAAACACGCATTACCGATTTTACTCGCGAGGAACGATCCCCCACATGCTCCTCCCACTACTGCCGAAGGGAAGAGGTTGATAGGAGTATTAGAAGTAGTAGTAGTTTCTTCTGTTTTCCACCGAAGACGAGGGAGGTGTATCAGACACTGTACTGGCGCCAATAGGTCCAGCAAGTCTGCAACGCATCATTTTACCGGTCAACAAATGAAACGGATTCACTGTAAGCTTTGATGCAACGTCCTAAGACATCGAACCAAGAGCTTTGAAAGTTCATCACAAGCACATGAACAACACCGAAAGGGCTAGCAACTACGCAAACCAACCAGAAGCGACGACATCCAAGCCAAGAGCGAGTAAGAAACGTTAGTGCTACTTCTCTCATCACCACTTTCGGCCCCACGACACACACGTAGTTACTTACAACAATCCTTGTGCCATTGGCAATACCATAGACTGACGAGAACGACAGATACATGTAGCCTATAATAACAACAATGTTCATTAGAATCTGGTGATTTCAAGCGCATTAGCGCTTAACGTCGCAGAGTCACAATAACTATTTTATTTGAGCGCAATAGTCTGCTACTCGATTTGATGACTACCTACGACAAGAGACCTTGCTGTTCTTTTATTAGTCAGTCTTGTCATGTCCAATGTCAAGCAATGATTTTTGCCTACATTTATCAAGCAGATGATTTTGTGACCACATCCTTTGAAAAGTGCCGCCCCATGAGCACTCAAGTGTAACCCAATGGGCACGCAAATGTTTTTACAAGTAATGGCTTCCTGCCGAATGCATTTCCCGGTCGATCAAGACCGCATATCTTCTTTTTTGGAGCTCTATTCGGAATAGAAACCCAATGCAATACTTCAGAATATTTTCAAAACGATTTGATCCGCTTTAGCAAAGGCTAACTTGGTCGTCGTACTGCAGAAGGGCAAGCAAAGCACGGAAGTAATAGGCTCACGCTCAACATTGAAAGAAGACGTCGCCTTCCTGCAAGAAAACTTGACAGAGAAATAACCTTTACATATTTTTTATACCTTATCAATTCATATTTATGAAGCAAGGTTTCTTATACATTATTAGTTAGTAATACATGACAATAATTACACAAGAAAATTGGGGAGGAAATCGAACGGGCTTGTTGGTCAACTACTGTATCATTTGTTCTCCATGTGATTTGAAACATCCAGTTACATGAAAACAGCCTCCACAAACGTCTAGCCAAGGAGACCCGCTAATCAGAAGGAGGTTCCAACAATCGGATAATATACAAGGTAAAAAATTCTCCAAAAGGTTCGACATCATTCAAAGAAATGTAGGGTCAGCAGTCCTTCATAAAATCGAAGCTTGCTTCCCGACAAGGCGACTCCAGTATTTATTTGGCCTCTTTTACATCCACAGAATTTACTTATGGGGAATGGCTTCTTCCTAGCAGGCCGTCCGACTCTAGTAGCTAATAATAATGATAATACACATTCCAAAAACCTCACTGACAACTCGGCCAGCTATATTATGATGGTGGGTTGGAACTCTCCAAATGAGCTGAAGCATTAGAAAGTACTGGAGCACATACTAACTAAAAACAAAGATGAGTGAATGGTACATTATATAATGTTTCTCACTGTATTGCTATGGTTGGGAGAACAGGACACTGGTACAACAGAGGGCACTGATTGTTAGAAATGACAGCTCGCACGTTTGTCACTAGCACCTGCCAAACTCCAGATTAAGAACGATCGTCTTCACGGCAGAGCACCTCCTACCATCGAAGGTAGAATGTCTCCTCATTCTTTCACGCAAACGGAATCAGACTCTACACTAAATGTTAATGAATACCATGTTTGATTAGGATCAAAAATCTTTAGTCCCGTTTTCAATTGGGTTAGGCTAGGTCCCAATGAATTGGCAGGAGTAATTTTTTATCTACTCTTTAACATGAATAATGATCATTATTTATCTCAATTAAACAGATTTTCCTTCAAAATAATCAAGTCTAAAAACTTATGGGATATATTGTTATTACACCGAAATTTCTGACACACCCTTTTATTTTACAAAAAAAAAGTGCTGTCCGCGTCAGCTGGCCACTCTGAAGGGGATGCCTCCCGAAAGCTTAATAGATATCTTCTCAATCCCGTGTTAACGCGTTCACTCATCGCACGATATGCTGTGTCTATTATTCAATAACATTAAATAAAGTGTCTCTCTTTGATAGCACATCCAACACCCTTCTGTTGGATTCGGCCCTGTATCTGTACACATATGTCTGTATCTGTATAATGAATTGATACTTGAACAACATTCGAGTCCCAATTTATTATTGACGGACCTCAAAAGATGCAGGGAAAAACGAATTTAGTGTTGCAGGTAACTAACACTGATAAATGAAGACATTGAAAGGTACGGCCCAAAATCAATGACAAAATATACAATTTTTCGAAAGAAATTGTAACACTGTAGCTGTATTATTTTCATTAAGCATGAAAATTAGATAATTAGATTAGATTGGAGTGCCAAGGCTTTCTAGTGCACTGGAGTCAGCAAATTAGGTAAAGGTCATGTACAATTATTGCATGCTACGATCCCTTTAACACACACGTATTTATTTATAAGTAACACATTGTAATTTTTGCCACCGCCACTACCGCCAGTGAAGATCCACGTGCGCCAAAAATTTCACAAGCATATTTTACAATTCAAAACGAAACGATTTGATGATTTAAACCTTCGCGATTCTCAGGAAATTTTCATGCAATTGACGCACCTTGTCCTTGAAAACCTGGCCTTTCTCTAGTCCATAGCCTGACTTTGCCATAGATTCTATGCACACTAGTCTTAGCTTAGTCACTCATGGTCGCTAGCTAGCTCGCTTGGCCTGCAACGTTGGTGCAAGAAAAGACACAGCGCTTCACAGCTCATGCTGAATACCTCAAATCACACATTCTTATACGCACACTTGCGCAAGACGATGCTAATGCAGTTAGGCGCGCTCACTACAGAAAGACGCGCCCACTGCAGCAAGACGCGGCCACTACAGCTTGACGCGACATCGTCACGAGACCAAGCATGGATTCAAAACCGACTGGTTGGTGTATTACATGACGTATTTTTAATTCATTTACAGTCGCGTGATACCCTGGCGTTTAATGATGCGTCCAGTATCGACCAATTAATCAGAATTGAGCTGGAATCTGACGAGGCGGCATTTTTTGTCAACAAAATCCATTCACTTGGCTTCCTACCTCCAGAACCTGAGACGGACGACAACCTTATATTGACTTTGTCAGAGCCTGCCAGAAGGAGAAACGAATTCGCGTAGCCCGGCCTTTAAAATCCTCTATTTACGCAAATGGCGCTCCAGGGCAACTTGAGCTCGAATAGACCGGGTAATTGAACTTGTTACCAAGAACATGCGCAGGTAAATACGGAGGTAATGCTGACCATTTGCTGCTCACACTGTTATATGAACGAGACATCTTCCGAGTGTTTCCCCAACGGACGTTGTTCTTCATAAATGAACTATTGATGACAGAAACGTCGTGACAATAATCGTGCTCCTCAGCTTCAAGGATGGAATAAAATGAGGGGGCGGAAAATTTTCTTATAGGTATCTTGGTCTGGTTCAAGCGGTCGTCAAAACGTAAGGAAGTTTCTGAATTGTTTGACAAACCGCTGATCATAGTTGTCCTTGCTGAGCAACCTTCAAGATCAAAAGATGTCATTGGTGATCTTGAAGTACTAGCGCTACCTGAATTATTACTGGAGGCCCTTCTGCTGTAGTCATAGTAAAATACGTCGTTATAGCTCAAATCAGAATCGGAGCCACGACGACTGCCCAACCTGTCACCAGTGTCCAGCCAGTTCGAACAATTAATGGCACTGCGGTTAGGTTTTAGGTCGGTGATGGGGGCCTTGGGACTGCACGCATTCAATGAATTCATCTTGGGCTTTGTACAAATGCCTTCGGAATTCAGTCGAGTAGCATTCAGATCATTTTTGCCAGTAACACTGGACATATCGTTCAGGACTTGTTTAGCGATTTGCCTATTAAGGTTCAAAAATGCAGGTGGGTGAGGAGCATTTTTTCTCGACGAGCTGAATCCAAAAGTAGTGAAAGGCAGTCTAGGCTCATCAATCTCCTCACTAGACACTGCTCTGGAGAAGTAAAGATCTTTTTTTCTTTGCTTAGCGCACGACTGCTCTGCCCAAGGCGAAAAAGACTCGTCAGAGTTTCTAATCCATCCAAACGTTTCAAGTTTTTTACCTCCGCCCAAATGACTTTGATTACCAGGACGATGGATAATAATGGGAGTAGATTCGGCCAAGTAGGACACTATTGCATCGGTGTGAGCCATCAGGGTATCTTTGCCCCATCCGTCCCTTCCAATATCGCCCAGAACAGAGTCGCGATGAGAAAGTACACACATTTTTTGAGAAGACTTTCTCCACTTGGTCGAGCTGTCGTTCTCTTTGACCTTGCCGCGGCGAGACGCAAAGCTTGATATCCTTTTCAACAAGCTCAACTGTTTAGTTCTTTTCTCGTCGGAAGGCTGCCCAGCCGCTATGGAAGCATAAACATTCTTGTCAAAGTTGCGAGCCAGGGTTTTCCTTGCCTCACTAGAAGACCATTCTAACCTTTTGGCCCGGGAAAACAGCCTTTTGTCGGCTTCAGGGAAAGAACTAGCACTGTGACTACACTCAGTTTTGTCGCGTGGTCCTATACTACTTGAGTAGTCAGCGTAAATACCAGCTGAATTGGGTCTATTTCTCCATGCGTTGCCACCAGCAGGACCGCCAGTTACAATATGATTCGATTGAGGATTCAACCGTCGTAAACTCTCCGAGACGTCACTAGAGCGGTGATATGCCTCTTCCACCGCTATGGTTGGTGATGCAACAAACGCCACGGGAGGCAGCTGGGGAAAGGCAACTATTGGTTGTCGTTTGCTTCCCTCAGTCTTGATGATCCCTTGGATCGCTGCGTGTATCTCAGTGTAGTGCTCCTCGCTGGTGAAGCTATCACGGCACAGTTGGGTGCTGCCTGCCAACGAGATGAGCGAGGGTGGGTCACTGGGCGTAATCCAGTGCAACTGACATGGAGAGAGGACTTCTCGAACTTTAGGATACAGCATTGACTCAGTAGCGTCACCGGCATTGACTTCGGCTCGGGTGTTTTGGTGAATAGCAGTAGAGCGTGACCTTTTCGACAAGTTGCGATTGACAAAATCAAACGACCGTAGATCAGCCAAAATCTCCAATTCTACGAGATCTTGAATGATGTCTCTAGTAGCATATGGGTGTGCAGGAGATTTAGACACTTCATCAGCCTTTTTGGAATCGCCAAAGTTGTCCGGCACGGCTTTATAATCAATTCGACCTTTGGGCAACTTTTCAACCTTGTCTCCCTCTACTGCTGAATAACCATCATCATTGATTGAAGAACAAACGTTATCCGAGGAACGATTTCGAATCTTGAAGCTTTTTTCACTTCTAGTGGCCTGACTTTTTTCCCAACTGGTTTGTGAGTCGCAAGGACTCATGACATTTTCACTGGAGGAAGCAGAACTGATCTTACCAAATATCTGTCGAACACCTTGCGTCAAAAAGCCTTTCTTCTCGATCAAACGCCTGCCCTTCCTAGGTGTGGCATCGCGCCTGAACGCCTCTGGTGGCGCTGCCAGGGCCCCCGTGCTGTTGGTGAAGTGAAGGTTCTCCTTGAGGAACAGCAGGTTCCGATTGAAGGGACTTGAATCATCTCTGAGATGCTTGATGGGCGCTTTAGGTTCTGTTCCTCGGGAAGCCTCAGAGGAAGGGGACAAATAGGACTTTTTCTCAACAGATTCCGCGGTGCTTGCTTCATAGCGGTTCCGGTACAGGCTGACCAAACCGCTTGAAACAGGGCTGATGAGAGTATCGTCGTCAGAGCGACGGCCAGGAGTAAGCGTTGCCTTGTCATTCAATGGAGAGAGCAGAACAGGGTCGCGTCGAGAGGTCAGAGGATAAATTACATCAGTACACTCAAGTTTATCATCTACGTAGTCTTGGGAAAGAAGAATTGATATTTTCTCGTTTGGCGCATCTGCATTACTTTCAGCAACTGGAGATAAATTTGTCACTTCATTTGTGCAAAGCGAAACTGGTTCATCTGAAGGCAAACTATAGGTTTGTATAGTGAGGTCACCAACAGTATTGCGATTGACACTATTATAACAAATCACAGTAAAAGGAACATCGCTAATTCCGTCTATAATCTCGCCGGGTACATAAGTAGCATTAGGAGCCGGAACAGGAGCATCACTACCACCATCTCTCGCACGCTTTTTCTTCCGTTTGCTTCTCCCAACACTACCACTAAGCCTCAACTGCGACTTTCGTTTATGAATTTCCATAGCCAATGTTCCCTGGTTACTGGACTCGGCCTGAAAGTTATCCTGTTCATTGCTTGCAGGCTCAGGTAGGTCACCAGCTTCCAGTAATGCAGCGTCTCTGGCACTGGCAATGCACTCGCTCTTGTCCCACTTGGTTGTAGTAGATTCCTTTGTTACTTCGACGTCGGCCTCCTGGTATACATTTATGTTGTTGTGTTCACAGCTGCTGCTGCTGGCGTTGCCACATTGATTAGGCCCGCCCTAGCTGAACAAAAGGACCAGGAAGTGAAGTTAATGACCTACAATTAGATCGAGAGCAATATGTTGGGAGATATATATATCCTTTCAACAAATTAGCCCATATATCTAAAATATGGAAGTAACAGACATCTCCTAACAATGCACTATAATACCATCAATAGCTTATTAGCTTTTTAATATACCAGAAATACATTGGACTGATTGAAACAAACAGCACAGAAGACGCCATCCCTACTGTTGATTAAAACAGCAGTAGAAGTACGGAATTATGGTTTCAGTAATCTTAGTTAATTTGCCAAGACTCACCACTCGCCGGAGGTTGGGTCACCTCCGCTCGCGCCTCCCAGGACGGTCACCCCGGCCGCCCCCTCCTACGCGCTGGTCTCGTCCCAGTCGTCGCTGTCGGAGTCGGTGTCGGAGGAGGTGTCCGAGTCGCTAACCTCGAATGCAAACCGTCGCTGTAGGATCGAAGCCACGTCCACGCTGGGGTCCTCGGGCACCCGTCCTCCCGCGCCCCCGCTACTGCTGCCGCTGCCGCCCCGCTTGATTGCGTCCACCTTACGAAGCTTGATGCCTGGGAGGAGAGGAGTGGTACCTAAATGAAACTAAGACGGGATTGATGCACAGGAATGCTGATGCCTGCTCGATGAAATGCTAACTTAGACGGGATTGATGCACAGGAATGCTGATGCCTGCTTGATGAAATGCTAAGTTAGACGGGATTGATGCACAGGAATGCTGATGCCTGCTCGATGAAATGCTAACTTAGACGGGATTGATGCACAGGAATGCTGATGCCTGCTCGATGAAATGCTAACTTAGACGGGACTGATGCACAGGAATGCTGATGCCTGCTTGATGAGATGCCAAAATAAGCAAAGCCTAGATAAAGCAGAGACCTGAATGACAAAAGGCTTGGAAATGCATATAAAGCTGATACGAGATTGATGAAATATTAGAAATGTAACACCTCGAGAAAGCAGAGCCGTTTTCGATGAAATGCTGAAAATGTAACGCCTAGTAAAACTCAGATGATATTGATCAAATGCTTGGAAAGTTAATGCTTTGATAATACAGACAGGATTGATGAGCTGCTTGGCAATAGAGTGCTTAGACAAAGTCGATCGGATTGATAACAATGCTTGTGAATATGACACCATGATAAAGCTGAAGGGGGTTTGATGAAAAATCATGTAATGCTGGGAAAAGTAATACATAGACAAAGCCAAGGCGTGACTGATGAAATGCCTGGAAACATAACGCACAGATAAGGAGAGACAGGATTGATTACATGTAAAGATGAACTTAGAGAGAAGTTTTGGTTCCAGTCGAGGTTGGCAGCCAGTCCCGGCCGAAACGATAATAATTTGCTAGTAACCGTAAGTAGCTATTCAGAAAAAATAAATGAAACTTGCTCAGACGAAAGACACATACAATGAATTTAATTAAAGTGTATTGGAAATTTGTAAGTGTTTCTGTTACTATGCAGGTCGGTATGTTGGAAACATCACTTCAATTACCTAAGCTATGACTGCATAATTTCAAGACAGAGAATTGGAAGCTGTTCTTCTTCTTTTTATTGTACGAGGTGTTTATAAGGTTTTAACACTTGAAACTTTCTTAAAAAGCCACATAACATTACATTTTCAACTTTGAATCACCAAAATAGATCGAAAATTAGTATGATTTACACGTTTTAATGCACCGAATTACACAAAGTACATTTCAGCTGGACAGTTCTTGAGACTGCAGATATGAATCCTGCGGAAGAAGCTTGAAACTGCCTTTGAAACATTTTACTTGTTCATTCCTGTCGCAATTTCGCTTAGCAGTTTCTTGGTCTTCAATTGTCATTGGCTTGCGTTCGTGGACAATGGATTCCATCTCTCTCCAAAGCCAGTAGTCGAGCGCTAGTAGGTCGGGCTATGACCATGCCAAGGCAGGTTCGTTCGGCAACTGATTATTCGCTCCGGAAATTTGTCCAATAAAAATGCTAGAACCTCATAGGAGTAAGCGCACCATCCTGTTGATGGTGAAATTTTGAGAAGTACCTTGATCGATTAAAATAAAATTGGGGCCAGCTGTTAGGTCATAGGAATTCTACTATCAACAGGATGGTGCTACTGCTCACGGCTCCAACGAGTTGCCTCGCATTTTTATCAGACAAATTTCCGGAGGGAGTAATTAACCGCCGAATAAACCAACTTAGGCCAGCTTATAGCCCCAACCTCAGTCCACTCAACCACTGGTTTTGGGGAGAGATGGAGTACTTAGTCCACCTACGCAAGTCAACGACAGTTCAATATCTGAAGAAATTGCCTAGCAAAGTTGCAAACGAAAAAAAAAAAAAAAGTGTTTAACGGGCAGTTACAAGCTTCCAAAGGGTAAACATTCGTCAGAATGTGTACCATTATGAAGATGAAATTGATTTTTTGTCATTTGATACATTAACCATGTGAAGTCCCACACTTTCCAATCCATTCAATTAATTCAAAGTTTAAAATGTCATATGACGATTTTATCTAGTGTTTATTTTGTTAGAAACTTTATAATTGGTGTATATTTTGCAACTTGTTCAGGATCATGGATGCAAAAATATTTTCATCCGTAATGCGAAGCAAAAATTAAATCCTCTAGCATAGCCAAGACTCCTTCCGAAAGCCTGCTTCATGCCTTCCAGCACTCAAATTTGATTTACCTCTATGCCTACGCTCACTCACCTCTGCTCGTATCCCCATTATCACCAATGTCTTGACAGCCAGCCTCACCATCTGTCCAAACCACCTCAGAACGTGAATCTACTCTTTCCACTAATTTATCATCATCGCCAATTCTAATTAGCACCGTTGGAAAGGCTTCATTCGCAGTTACTTGTTGGTGTACTTGTACCGAAATGTGTTTTTCTTCCACGGTTAAGAGTACTTCAGTCAAGCCTTGCTTCACTCTCAACGAGTTTCAAATCCAACTGACACACAAATATGAATTACAGGCAAAGGCTTGGAATTGTAATGGCTAGATGTGAAAAAGAGATTCACAAATGGTTGGAAATGTAACGCCAAGAAAAAGAAAACGCAATTGATGAAATTCGTGGACATTAGGACGAGGTTTATGGACGTACAGGGGGAAAAGGGTGAAAAACAATACTGCTTATGTCATCAAGAAAGAAGTTTCAAATAAGGCGTTTGAGCCGTAGAAGTGTAAACAAATGGGCTTACAAACTAAGAAGTGAGACGATGTGATGATTTGGAGAGATTCTAAGCGAGTACAAAGAAAGGATTGAGAAGGCGAAGGGGGGTTAATAAGACGAATGTTGAAATAGAAAATGAGTAAAATTATTGTAAAAATAATAAGAAACTTTTGAAAAACACAACAATGTTATGTTAGCCACACGACATAAGTTGTTAACTTTGAGTGATAGTCCTGCAACACAAATAGGTGAGAACCTACCGTCTCTGATGGCAGTCAGAAGATCGGTGCGAGGGTCGATCTCTTTGGGTCGTGTTAAAGAAACGCCTAAAGAAAAGGAGGAACAATACTGCTGATTAACAGAGGAAACAAAGATTACCATAAGGCGTTTGGCCCTTAGGAGTTGAAACGAATGGGCCTAGTCCTGTAACATTTGGGTGAGAACCTACCGTCTCTGATTGCCTTCAGGAGGTCGCTGCGAGGGTCTGTCTCTTCGGGCCGGCTCTTCTTTGGTGCCGGTTTGAGCGTCACCGATGCCAAGCTGAGGCTGGAGATGTCGCCTCCCTGCAGTAGGGCATGAACAACATGAAATGAAGACTACTACTGACGTATGGAAAGCATCTAGTGATGCAATGGATGGCATCAGAAACTATTCAAACATTTGCCAATACATGGAATTTGGTAAGTGTGTTCTAATTGGGAAAGGAATCAACGCGGTAGAGGAAATATTGTGAGCAAACAATAAAAATGGGGCGACTAAAGGCCAAGCGCGGCTGTTGCGAAACCTCGTGCATAAAGGAATAAAGAACTAAGAGGGCAGACCAATTGGAACACACGCGCCTGAAGTTCGACACATTGCATATTAAAACTGGTGCGGCACACAAGGGACAGTTAAGTAGGCGTGGCCGCCTGAGCTGATTAGATCAGAGTGCCAAGGCTTCCTAGTGCACTGGAGTCAATGTCCTTCTGGCACCGAACGTGCTCGCCTGAGCTGAACGATCATGCTCCCCAGCATAGTCTGTTGGCACCATTGTGGCGGCTTCATTCGCAGTTCATTGTTGGTGTACTTTGACCTTTATCTCTAGAAGTTATGTAGTTATGGTAAGAATATTTAAACAAATATCCACAGCCATTGTGAGTGATAGTAATGCTGTTCTTGTTATTATAGTTCAAAGTGCCCGTTGTGGTCATAACGCAAACGCCACACAGTGTTTCTTCGTGTGCAATGAAGAGACAGTAAATGAAAATTTCGGAATATCAAGCATGCAGGTTATAGATAAAGATAGTACTTATGTCGGAGTGTATGAGTTTTGTCACTTACCTTTCAAATTTTGGATAAAAAAAATCAAATATTATTAGGGTAATTTCAGAACTTAGTCGCGGATGTCTACAAGCAATTTCTTACATAAATAAAGCAATAATAATATCTACAAGCAACTTCTATGTCATGCTACTATTTTGTACAACATAAATACTTTTATAAAATGTAGATACATGTAACAGCGATACAGTAAAAACTTGAGAAGAAATTGAATGAACGATTTCCGAGATATCACATCATGAAGTAAATGACACGATCGACTGTTTCTGAACAATTCAAGGAAAACGGTTATAAGGTCACAAACCTTCAACTTCGAGGCAGTATCTCAAAAGCCTTTGGTCTGATCATTCACAAAATTTTACGGTAACACTATGTTGCCCTTATCTACATAGATAAGTATTATTTGGCAGAACA
>SDVV010021714.1:0-13079 GCA_016164225.1 Gammarus roeselii
CTTGGTTTTCTCCTGTGGCTCTCAGCTGAGGAGTGGCTCCATTTGACAGGAGAATGGTGGATGGAGCGTGCAGCTTCCAGCTGCTGATTGGCTGCGCCTCAGGCGTTGGTTGGCGCCACACAGTTTTATTGGCTGCGCCCCCAGAGTTCTTGTTTGTGGGTGGCCCCTTTCATGGATTTCCTCAATGCCGGGAATTCCGAATTGATTTTTCCCCGGCACTGCCACTACTGAGGGAATCCCGCCATCAGAGGGAATACTGCATCTGTGGCACATTTCAGTGGAGGTTAATACAATGACTTAAATATGTATGATACCTTAATGTTACCTTTGTACAGTTTATAATTGAGCAGGGAATTTAATACTAAGGCTGTATATCTATACATACATAATTTAACGTGGGGGAGAGCAATGCAGGACTTGGCTTGCAAACCCTTACAGAATCAAGAAAATGCCGAGGGCGCTGATACAAGTTGATTTTGTGAGCAGTAACTGATGCTGCACCAACATCATGATCACCAGCACTTAACATCCTCTGACAGCTGTCAAGCATATCCCACGCCCTTTCCCGTTGCGGCTTTTCCAACTGCTCAAGTGGAACCTCCTCTTGAATTTCTATCTTGAACCATGTTTCAAAGTCACCTTCTTCGGGGTCCAGCTCCAAAACTGATGAAATTACAGCAACCACGTCACCTTTACAGATCCGAGCTGACTGGCCCTGGGTAGCAGACATCAAGACAGTCATGTGTGCCGGGTCAACAATGATGCCCGGCTTAGTGTGAAACTTTTGGTGCTTGGGGGGTGAAACCTCCTCACAAAGCAGCTCAGGGTTGCACCTCATATTTTGAAATTGATTCAACACTTTCTTATCCGCAAAGGCTGGTGGGACTTGAACATCCATTGAACCATTTAGCACTACAGGTTGTGCTGCCACACATCTGATTTGGCACAGAGAGACTTCTATGAGGTTTCCAGTGTCATCAACCTGCCACATGTATCTTGAACCATGCGTGAGTTGTTGTATTACATTCCGATTCCTGACATCAATTTCGAGAGAATTACTTGTTACAAAATCCATACCAAGAATCAGTTGGCAGGTCATCACTGACTTCAGCGGCACAACAACAAGAGTAATTTTCTTTAACACAATTCTCTCAGTGGACATGGAAAGGGTGATAGTACCAAGAGACAGCAAGCAATTATTTCTCCCAATTGCGGTCAGCTGGTGTCTCCTGGTAGAGTCGATCCTGTTCCGCCACAGGTTAGGTACAAGTGATTCATGGATGAGGCTCCCTTGGGCCCCAGTATCGACACGACCTCTGTCTTCAACACACTCGCCGAGTCGAACCTGGATGTGCATGAGAGGAACGGGTGTTTTGCCCAACAGGCTAATACATCTGCCGTAGGTTATCCTCTGGTCAACCACCGGTTCACACACATTCAAGGACTCTCTTGCACTGGTTTGCTGGTGTTGTTGACTCATCTAATGGGAAGGTGAAAATAGTAGCTCTGATGCTTCCCCATCAGAATCAGAGCTTAGTGGTTTAATGGCTTTCTGGGACAATCTCTTGACCAATGGGGCCCATTACAGTTTAGGCAGCTAGGCTTTCTATAGTTGGGGCATTCTCTTAAAGGATGCTCTGTGCTACCGCATATAATGCATGCACCCTTCTTTCTCCAACACTCTTGCTCATTATGTCCCTTCCTTTCACAGTGCTTACAAGTTACTTGTCTGTTGGGTGATCTTTTGGGAAATCTGGAATTTTTGAATACCTTGGTGCTTACAGGCTCAGAACAGCGTCCATCCCACTCGCCTGACACTTAAATTTATCAAAGGGGGTCTGAAAGTCGTGGTCAGAATCCTCTGCCTCAACCAGCTGTTTCCTTAAGAGTTTTCGATCTTGTTGCTCGGCAATTTGAATGATCTCACCCCATGTGATAGTCTTGCCAAGATGTAGCATCACTTTCAGGTCTTCTTTTTTCTCAAGACATTTAACAAATGATGATGGGGTACTGTTCATTATCTTTATTTTCAGTTGCTTGCCACACTCCTTCTCATTAGTTGGGTAAGCCCAGTTTGCCGCTTCTTGCAGACGTATGCAGTAGAGCTTGAACGTCTTGCCGGTCTTCATGGAGAGCTGCCTAAATTCCGCCTGGTACTGCTGAACGCGACCTACATTCTGAGCTTTGTAATATTGCAGCAACGATACTTTAAGGTCGCGGTATTTGTGTTGTGATCCCCTCAAGGCATCATAAGCCTCCTTGACGTCGCCCCGAATAAAACGGGCGAGTTCTTGCTAGCACTCTCGCTGAATTCCATCGAATTTGGATCGGAAATAGCGCTCATACCCCTCAATAAAATTTCTGAGAGTTTGCTTCCCAGTATCATCAAATACTTGAGGCATCACCACATCTTTATGTTAAAACCCGCGAAAATTACGTTGGCTCGAAAAACTGGTGTCAAACGAGTTGTCGTTCGTCTCATCGGCGCTGGTGTCGGACACCTCAATGGATGACAAGTGTTTACAAGTGTATGAGGAAAACGACAGGCTTTTTGGCCCAAACTGGGTTGCCTTATGATAGAAAGAAGGTAAGTTCTGAAGTGGAATGTCTAAGATAGCATCTTGTGTCGGCGTATTTTCTGTTCTAATAGATCAAGAAAGGGAAAGTTTGTTGAAGGAAATAACATTTACCAATGATTCTGGAAACAACTCAAATCAGCACCTGAAGATTAGCAACCGGCCAGATCAACACCCACGGTGTTGATCTAAGATTGTACAGTTTAGTTCCTTGAACACCGAAATTCAATGAGCAGGTGCCAATGCCGGGCACCTCATTTGCCGTGTAGTGCCAGTGCCTGGCCTTAATTGAACCGTATGGGTGTCAATGCCAAACACCATTTTTTACGAATATACTGGTGAAAGTGATATACATGGGAGCAATTTAGCGGCGATTTTGTTAGAATTTATCGATCCGTGACTTAAATTTTGATTGTATCTCTGTTCACAACTTCCGCGGGAAGTCTGTTCCAATCTTCGACAGCCATATACGTGAAAAAATTATGCGTGATATAGAGTTGTTGTAGTGTGGCCTATTTTTTCCTTTTTATTTTTTTTAGCCTGTTGCCCCATAGACTCTTCTATATGTCTCTTGACATCCATCATTATGAGTTCACCACCTCTGCTCCCTGCTTTATGTATTTTTTTCTTGCACGTGTGCGTGCTGCTTATCAATCTGCTAGTTAATGTCTAAAATACGTAAACTATTTATCCCTATATGTTGTTCATGTTTGTGTAATGTTTTCCTTTCTCTCCCATTTGCTCTTGCTAAATTATTCATGCATGCGTCAGTTCACGTAAAAACAGACAGTTCCTGAGATCCCCCCGGCCAGTCTGTGTTGGAGAGGCCCGTGAACCTACCCATATTGATAATTTGCCTGCGCAACACTATCACCTATGAGCTGCCCACTCCATCGTCTGCCTTTTTAATTTTCAATCATAGTGAGTAATGCAAGAGTTTCCTATTTTCACTTTTACATCTTCAGTGTGCGTTCAAGTTCTTCTGTGTTTTTCCAAGTAGCTGAGCGTCTTAATAATTGTGAAGTGTTACGCTGATATCTGTTTCAATTAGATGCACTTCAATTGAAATTATACTCACTTTATCTGGCAGTACCAGCAATTTTTGAGTGCATTTATTCGAGATTTTTGTTCAACTTATTACTACTTTTATTGGTTCAGCAATACCAAATAGGATTTATCCAGCTTGCGGTTTTTACCCTGCTTGCATGTTTTCAGATCGCTTTGCTTTGCTTATGCTTGTTGTTCTCCTAGTCTGCAACTTCTGTCACGTGAGCCTGTACTGTATGGGCTGCTTCATTTCCAGCTTGCTCCCCAGCTCTGCTTGGTGCCAGTGCCTGGGTTCACGGCGCACCTGTATCCTGTTGGGGACTGTGAAGATCCAGGGGAAGGTGAATTGCATTGAAGTGAATGGTCTGTTGAGTGGGGGTGAAGTATTTTGTAGGCGTGTTACTCATTAGTTGGATGTTTCACTATATTTCAGTAGTTTTATATGCATTTTGAATGGTGTGTGAAGAGATGAGTGAATTGCAGGTGCTCTGCAATAATTTTTAGAGTTACCATCTTGTTGGTCTATGGTTTCATGTTTTATCTTTTCCTAGGGTGTAGCCTGGGAACACAGCCTGACTCTGGTCCTGCCTCCTTCTTGGAATTTGTGACCAGGTGAAGGAAATTGTGCGGTTTGGGTCATGCCTAATTGGGTATGTCAGTGTATGAGGTTGATTGCCTGGCAGAGTTGTCAGCAGGTCATGCTTGGTTGATCGTTTTTTTGTGTGTGAGATTTCTTATATTTGTGTAGTGGGTGTCCCATTGTAGTAGGGTAAAATCCTACTAGTGAATTATCATGTATTTATAAATAATTTGTTTATCTTACATACAGTGCTAATTTTGATTTTCATTTTGCTCCAACTTTCTGATTTTTGTTTTAGAGTAAGAAAAGCATTCCTGATAGTGATGTGACATTGACTTCAGTGCGCTGGAGGGCCTTGACTAATCTGATGTACAGTGCAGTGAATGTGCAATTGCAGTGCCTCATCCCAGGTTATCGAATCGGCCTGCTCTGAAGATTTGGCAGGTGAGTTAATCACATTCACCTGCCATTGGTACTGTGAGGTTTTGACCTGTTATTGAGGATTGGCATTATCCGGGGAGGTTCTTGGTTGTGGTATCTTGCCAGGAGCAGACCACATGATGGAGTTCCCTGGGTGCTATTTTGTCTTTTGGGACATTGGAGGGTGTGGTGGTTTCACACCGTCTGTATATGTGTGAAGATGCTGTCAATTATTAAATTAGCTTGTAGTGTTTTTCCCTGAATACAAGTGGGTTCATGAGTAGTATATTAACTTTTGTGGTATTTTACGTGTGAACCGTGTGTTGGAAATAACATGGGGGTCTAACTATTTAATTCAAATCAGTGTTGAAGAGTGGTAATGGTGGGAGTGGTTCTGTGTTGAAGTTGTGATATCAGTTGGATACGCGTTTGGATCTTGGTCGTTGAGGCATCTATTGTGAAATTTAATTAAAATATGAGTATTATATACATTTAAGAGAAGCATTGTTATAGTGGATTTATTCTTGTTGCATTGAAGCTTGTTCTGTGATTAATAATATTAGAGTGAAGTAAGGTTGATCATTATGCCCAATATGGGAAGGTAAACGTTGGCAAAACAATGATAGAGTGTTGGCTGCATTATTGCTGGGTGCCTGGTGCCTGCAATGCTGGTGTGTGTGTGTGTGTTGTGGGTAAGCTAGTGGTGTAATGATTTACTTGTTGCAGCTTATTCCTCGACTAATCTCCGCCAGTGGAGGTCCGGGCTTCTATCTGCCTTGTGGTCTACCCGATAGCCATCAGTGCAGATTTGCTACTTTGCCATGATTGTCAGCCCCTTCAGTGCTCTTGGAAGGTAAATTGTCTTCTGTGGATGTTGGCGGGCTTATCCATTCTGTTACCTATCAAATGTTGTTGTGCAATTATAGTATATTAATGGTAGTTTCCTGAGTAACAATGCAGGCTGTAGGGTGTGTAATATGCAAACTTATGTTCTTTGAAGTGTTTCATACCGTTATAAACTACATGTGTTTTTCTTTCTGTTCATCAGTTATACATGTCTTCTTCACCAGAGTTGGCATGGTGCTTTTGCCGCCCTCTAGTGCTGCTTGGTTGCAGCTGTTCATGGTGCCAGCTCATTATCTAGGGCAAGGTGATTAGCTACCTGAATCTATTGTTTATTGATTTGTATATTTACTTTTGTTCATACTGTCAATATTTACTGTGTAATAATGAGGAGGCGGTAAATTGGTGCTTTGTGTTTATTCCTGCAAATCTGGTAACTGTTGACCTTGTGTGCGGTGTACTTATTGTGGTTGATCCCATTCCTCAGCTTGCTACCTACGTGGCCTAGCAGGATTGTGGTCCTCGCACCTGGGAGAGCGGGACCAGGTAATTTGGGATGTGTAAATCTTTTGCCTGACCTGGTTCTCCGACATTAATCAGGGGACTGCTTGGTCAACCAAGTTATGTTCTGAGCAGTTTATGTTATATATGTATTTAACTTTCTGAGCAGTTTATGTTATATGTGTATATAACTAAGTCAAATGTGATACTTCTCTGTTGGTACAGTGACCATTGTGTAATCTGGAATTGTAGGGAAGAAATATATCAGTGATATTTGCCAGAGTTATTTATGATTATATTTTTGTGATACCCGCAATTCATGTGCAATGTTAAGCAGCTGTAGGGTCCTGTGTAAATATGTAGATGGATTTAGTATAATTCAGAGGTATACTTTCTGCCAAATATGGTTGCTATTTATAAGTCCTTATTTGGGAATAGCTGTTGTATATATGTATCGAATGTATATTGATTGGTTTCACATTTTTTTTATGAGCGAGATATAATGTTTTGAATTGAAAGTACTAATAACCCTTTTTAAAGATCAAGTTCCTAATTAAACATTTTATCTGTGCTGATTATGTTTGTATTGTTTATTTTTCAGTCGAGCAACAGCTTCCTTGGTCGTTGTCGTCTCAGCTCCCCCTATTTTAGGGCGTCCTAAGTGCCAAATGTCAGGGAGATTTTAGTAATAAATTGTAATGGAACAGCTGCGTTTCATTTGCACCACTTAGTACCTGTCTCAGCATTAGTGAACTACCAGAGTGAACTTTAACTACCAGAGAACCCTGGTAGTAAAAGTTCTTGAATCTGTGCCGTAAATCCGGGCCGGCACACTTCTAAACCATATCTGTTTTAGAAAGATATTGGGTGTGAGCAATATGCATATCTCTGGTATAAGTACTTATGAACTTTGCTTGTTTTGTATGTTGTAACAGCTATTGTGTACATGCTGATTGGATTAAGTATGCTAGTAAGGGTGACTGTACTGTGTAACACTTTTGCCTGGTCCTGGTTGATTGCCGAAGTAGAGCTAGGTTGTGGCATCATCAATTGATGGTGTGATGGTTGTTTGGGGGAGTGCTGGATCAGAGGTTGTCCATGGCAGTGATCTCGACAGGTTGCATTGTGATCAGTTTTTACCAGTGTTTGAAGTTTTTTGATTTTTCTTATGTACCCAAGTGTGGGTTTTCCCATTAGTGATCATTATTAAATTGTGCTTTGCTTTCATGCCTGTGATGGCAGAAGCGTTAAACTTCCTGCAAGGTGCCAACATGACTGCTGTCTTTGACTATTGATTGATCTCTAATGTATATTGCTTGTTTCCTGTTATATTGGGTTGCTTTTAATGATGCTTTCCCGGAAGTTTTACATTCATGAATTTTTACTCATGATAGTGTTAACCTGTGAGTTTGTTGACAAAGGTTTGCGGTGGTTTCATTTGACTGACAAGCAAGAGTTCTACATGGGTTTCATTGATCCATGGATGCATTCTCATGTTATACATATTCAGATTTCAATAAGTGCATTTAAAATGTATCAAGTGTTTGTGTCATGAATATTATTGCCTACAGTTATAATTAATCTATTGATGTATCACCCTATTATAATTTGATGAGTTTTAGTCAAACATTACGCCCTTATTAACTTTTTGCTGTACATTATTTTTAGAGTAAT
Organism: Gammarus roeselii; assembly: GCA_016164225.1. Lineage (NCBI taxonomy): Eukaryota > Metazoa > Arthropoda > Malacostraca > Amphipoda > Gammaridae > Gammarus > Gammarus roeselii. The sequence goes on from SDVV010021714.1 coordinate 7,642, forward strand.
GTTTTCCTGCTTATTCTGGCTGTGGAGGAAATGTTAAAACCTCTCACGAGGATCAGTCGACCCAGCTGTTGCGGATATTGTCAGGAAAAAATTGTGATACCTGTACATAGCAAAGTCTAATTTTTGTGTTTTCTTTTTCTGGTTTGCTTGTGCCAGCTGGTTCATTGAGAACCATTCTGTTGCCCCAGCTCCTCATTTTATTTGTTTGTTTTTAGATTTGCAGTGCTATTGTTGGCCAAATATTGCCAAGCAGCTTTATAGTTCAAGCTGTTACAGCTGCTGTTGCCCCATTCTACAAATAAATTATTTATTTCCTCAGCTTTTTTCCAATTCCCCCTTGGCAATGGTCCCTGAAGTTATACATTTCTGAGGTGGGTCAGGCCTAGAACTGTTAGCTAGGGAACCCAGATGAGTAGAGCCACACGACTTCAGAGTGTGAAATGCTTGCCAACAATTTTGTATCCATTATTCTTGGTCACTCCGTTTGCATCTGAAGTGAAAAGTCTAGCTCGCTCGACGTTTTCCTTACCCTTCATAATCTTCTGCACTGCGATCATGTCACCTATGACTATGTTTCTCTAGCGAATAAAGGTTGCGTTTGCGCAGTCTCTCTTCGTAGGATTTATTGCGCAGCGAAGGGATTAGTTTGGTAGCTCTACGTTGGACCATCTCTAATTTAATAATGTTTTTTTCTGAGGTATGGGGACCAGAATTGGACGGAATACTCAAGGGGCAGTCTAACAAAGGCAGTGTATAACTTGCGAGTACTATTTCTACTCATGTACAAGATTGTGCGGGATATCATGCCTAACATTTTATTGCCTTTTTTGGCTGCATTGTTACATTGCTTGGTGCTTATAAAGTTGTTACTGATGATGACACCTAGATATCTCTCTTCGGTGACAGGTATCAGTTTCTTTCCGGACATTGAATATTCGTGTTTAGGGTTGTGGTGACCAATGTGCACAACTTAACACTTGTTGACATTGAATCTCATTTGATACTTTTCTGAGCATTCAACCATTTTATTCAAGTCTAATATGATCTGCTCACACTCTAGTTCGGTTTGCACTTTTCCTCCTAGCTTGGTATCGTCTGCAAACTTACTAACGTCCGAGAGTACGTTGCTGTCGAGATTGTTTATGAATATTATGAAGAGAACTGGACCTAACACAGATCCTTGAGGCACGCCGCTTGTGACTTTACCCCAATTGGAGGAAGCTCCATTAAGTGTGACTCGCTGCCGTCTGTCCGTGAGCCAGCATTTTATCCAGTTATTGAGTTCAACTCGAATGCCGATGCTGTGCAATTTTTTAACCAAGCGTTTGTGAGGAACTTGGTCGAAAGCCTTTTGAAAGTCAAGGTAAATGATGTCGATCGGAGATTTTGCGTCGTGAAATTCAATTATATTATTGAAAAAAAACAGCAGGTTAGTAAGACATGAACGATTGCGTCTGAAGCCATGCTGAGAGTTAACTATTAACAGATTTAATTTTAAGAATTCTGTAATTTTATCCGTGATCAAACTTTTCATCCATTGGCCTTGATGACTGAAGTGAAACTTATTGGACAGTAATTTCCGGGACACTTTTTGTCCCCTTTTTTGAAAATTGGGGTGACGTTGGCCTCTTTCCATTGAGAGGGGCAGGTGCTATTTGTGAGAGACTGGGTGAAAATGTTTGCTAGATGTTCGGCAATTTCGTTCTTAGTCTCTTTCAGTATTCTGGGATGAACTTGGTCTGGACCGGGAGATTTTGTAACTTTCATTTTTTCTATATATTTAATAACTTTGGCGGGGGTAAAGTTCAGTGTGCTGAGGGCTTCGATTTGTCTTTGCACTGTGATATCCTCAAGGTTAGGAATATCCGCATTCTCTAACATAAATACAGAACAGAAAAATTGGTTAAGCAGGACGCTCATTTTAATGTTGTCAGTTTCTAGCTCACCGATATCATTTTCAAGAGGGCCAATTACAGATCTTGATTTTTTTTTTGCAATTCTCCTTTCCAGTACTAAGGCTGATTGACTGCTGTTTGCCTGATTTTGCAAGGGACATGGTCATTTTCAATATTTTGAAGTGCACTCAAAAAATTGTTTAGCGATTGATTGACATCTTGTCCGAGGGTTATATCTGCGGACGCCATTGCCTCTCTTAAGCTATCAAAGTTTGCTAATCCTAAGTTAGGGACTTTTTTGCAGTTAGTATGCGTTATCAACTTGAGCTCAATCATAAAACGAATACAGTTGTGGTCGCTATATCCGAGGGTTCGTCCATTTCGACGTTCGTGACATGAGAGTCGCTTGCACTGAATATAAGATCAAGAATATTGCTACCTCTTGTAGGTGTCTTTACCATTTGGATCATGAACTTATCGTCAGCAAAGTCAATCAGGCGTTGGCCAGTGGCCGTACATTCTTCTGTTTCCCAGTCGATGTCGGAAATATTGAAGTCTCCAAGTACTATACTGTTTTGTGTTCTGACCACATCGACGAGGGTGTTGTAAAGATCGATATCATCTGCGACGATGCTCTTGGGAAGACGATAAACTAGTGTGATTTGACACTTTGTATGTTTACCGACTACTTGAATTGAAACTATGTTGTGCCTGCTGCTTGGAATAGGGACTTCTATTATTTGTGTAGAGTATTTTTTATGAGAAACAATACTCCTCCACCCTCACGGCCTGGTCTATCTTTGTGAAATAGGGAAAAAACCGTGAGTGTGAATTCGCCCAGATAATTTCTGGTGAGTGATTCCATCCACGATTCTGTGATGGCTATTATGTCGATCTCATCGTTATTTGCAAGGATTCCCTATTCGACCGTTTTGTTTCGGCGACTTCTAGCGTTTACATAGTAACATTTGAGAGTATTTTGGCTCGAAATCCTGACAGAAACTCTTCGTTTGCAGTCGGGGGCTGCCGTGTTACTTTGATGGACTCTTTTGGTAGTGGTGAAACTGTTTTTGTGGGTTGTTCCTCTATCGTTACTGCAGGGTCTGTGATTGCTAATTGCTCTGGCGGCGGCTGTTGACTCATTCCGTTGGGCAGTAACGGCGGAGTCTTGTGTTCGGCGTCGAAAAAATTTTTTGATTTAATTTCGGTGACAATGATGCTTTCGAGGGTATCAAGCCCAGACGTGTTTATGCGTGCCTTGTTGGTAATTCTATCGAATTCATAGTTTTTGAAGTTGAGCATCGCTTTCCAATGGTCCGAGAATGAGATTTGTTGTGCTTTGCAAAACGATGCTATGCGATTGTTTAGAAATATCATATTGGTCAATTTTTATCTACCTTGGTTTGGATGGGGCAGGATGCCAGTGCCATGGATGTTCGAGTGCAATCTTTTGACGTTTGTTAGCATGGTTTTATACCTTATCCATGTTTCTTCAGTCTGCGCCATCACGTCTTTTGCCCCGACTTGTAGTGTGATTGGTTCAGAAGAAGGTATATTTTCCTTTTTGATTATTCCTTCAATATCGTCAATTTGCAAGTCTGGTTTACCGACTATTTTTAGTTGGACTCTTTCTTTTCGCTGATTTGGTTTGATGGAGCTGACATTGTAATCGCCAATCACGATCATTTCCTCGGGGATTTGAGAGTCCATTTCATCGGGCAACACATCGAAACGGTTGCTTGTATCAGTTTGGGTGTGGCAGGACTGTCACCCGACCTGTGATGCTTTGCCATTGACTGCCTGTCACCTGTTTACTACAGTTGTGTAGAGTGTCTCAGCACTGTTGACCTAATTTTCTATCGATTTGATACGGTCGTTTGTCCCTGAGTCTAGAGCTGTAAGTTTCTTTGCCAGTTCCGAGCCTAAGTGCACTTTGAGTTCATTTACCCGATGCAGGGTAATTTTAGCAATCTCATTTGTTGCTTCTATTTCGCTATTCATCACATCTTTGAGTTCGACAAATTGTTTCTGTCCGCTTTTCAGTTCTAATTCAACAGCTGGCAGCCTTGTATCGGCATTAACTGCATCTGAGTTGGGTGGGCCACCAGACGCATGAGTTAACTGTGCTTTCAGTTGTTTAATCTCTTCGGCATGTTGGCAGTTTCGGGTATCTTGGTCAGCTTTCAAGTCACTAGTTCTCAGGTCACTAGTTTTATGAGGTCAAAAGACCAGTTCGAAAATGAATTAGTTTTGATGTTTTTATATAACGTAGTTATATAGTTATATCATTCAAGCGGTACTTACAATTGGACGGTACCATTATGCTTAAATGTATTTGATAATGAATGAACATATCAGTCACACTGTCAGTGTATCGCATCATTTTCAAGGTTGAGCCGCAGCTACAATGGCTTTTCAATCTCAGATACTCACAAGATTTTCAAATTGGCAACAAGAGAATAGGAAGGGAATCAATAAGAAAGCAGTTAATTTGCCTCATGAATTGAACTTGTACAATGCACGAAAAACAAATAGGCAATGGGGAACTTAGCTAATTATGGTAGTTTCCGCTAGAGACCAGGACTGGAAGACAATGCTCGTGGGGCACCATCGTTTAGGCTGCCCCAGCTTGGTCTTGAGCCTGGTGTCCAAGAAAGAGGCCTGCTGCCGGGATGAATGCGATAGCTGGATCCAGGACATGTTGTGGCGTTCTTGGTAATGACAGTTTCCTTAGATTTTTGTTGGTCCTATGAACTCCCATTGTAGGTGATCCCCGGGTAGCCTGGCAGGGCGCCCCGGGTCCGGGCTGTGGAAGAATTCCTTGGGTTACATGGAGTAAAGTCTCTTTGATAAGACCTTTATGCTCGCCCACTAAAGCCGCACGCAACAATATGTGCCTTTAATTGAATGAAAAGTTTGGGCTCAGTCTGGTACCCACAAGTCTAGTTAAGTAGTCAGCATTAATTGTTATTGAAGTTAAAGAATGGAGGAACTGGCTCTGTCAAGTGGTAATGACTCACTATATTTTAGAACTAGCGGTTATGAGATAAAATTCTTGAATGGAATTCCATTTTAGTCAATTATAACACTGCACATGAAATATGTGTGAATTATGATTCAGAAAAGTTCATAGGGAACATATACCTGCTGAAATTCCTTTTTAGCTGACCCAAAATACAGTCAGGCTTGAAATCCAAATGGTTGATATTCATCTTTATTTATTTAGCTAGCCTTAAGCATGAAACTAGGAAAGGGCATTAATAATCTAAGGTTGCGTTCAAATATTTCTATGTTGTCTACCTATATTACCATAGCTATATACAAAATCAGCCATTACTTTCAGCCTGGTGCTGTACACTGGGCTGACCAGTAGACATATTGTCACTGTATGATCATTCCTATATAACTTGGGGTGGATGGATGCTTATTCATTTTATAGATCATTAACACTTTATTTTAGTATTTTATTATTTCTTCTTGCTTGGGCTCTATTATTTTTCTCTGCCCTTTTTTCATGGTGATGAATTTTAAATTTGTTATCTT
>SDVV010021715.1:0-13079 GCA_016164225.1 Gammarus roeselii
CCTTCTGGCAAGCATTTCCTGAACAGGAACGACAGTGGACGATGGTCGGTGTATATGGTTATCTCGTATCCGTAGACTAGATAACGGAAGGTCTTGAGAGCCCACAGAACCGCTAGGGCTTTTCTTTTGGTAGTGGAATAACGACGTTCCGTCTCCGAAAGAGACCTTGACGCGTACGAGATCGGGTGTAATTTATTGTCTGAATCGGGTCGCATCGATACAGCTCCCAATCCGGCATTCGACGCATCGGTAAACATGTAGAATGGCACAGCGAAATTCGGGAAACTCAGCACCGGTGCCTTCATCAAGCATTCCTTTACCGTTTCCATGGATTCCTGCTGTTCGGTCGTCCACACGAAAGGTTGGTCCTTCCTCAGTAATTTATTTAGTAGGTCAGCTATTTTTGTGAGCCCAGACACGAAATTTCTGAAATAGCTCAGCAGCCCAAGAAATGATCTGACTTGGTCTGCGTTCGTGGGGATTGGGTAAATCCTGATGGCGTCCAAGTGATCCGGATGCATCTGGATTCCCTTGGGACTTACTAGATGTCCCAAGAACTTTATCTTTGGTTTGATGAACTCGCACTTACTTAACTTCACTCGCAATGAAGCTGAGCGCAATTTTTGTAGCATTTTCTCTATTGATGCTAGATGAGCGTCGATGGTGGGTGACGCTATGATTATGTCGTCCAGATACGCCAGGGCGTGAACACCCAGCGCTTCTCCAAGTACTAGGGCGATACATTTCGAAAAAGATTGAGGGGCAAATTTTAGACCAAAGGGGAGCACTTTGAAGTGGAAGTGCCCTTACGCGTAGTGAAAGCGGTCTTTTCCTGGTCCTTCTCGGCTACTGGCATCTGCCAGATGGCACTCTCTATGTCCAGCGACGAGAAAAACTCGGCATTTGACAAAGATTGTAACAACTCCGGTATCCTCGGAAGTGGATGACGAGAACCGGAAACGGATAAGTAATTAAGCCGGCAGTAAATTAATGCAACAGCGTGCTGTTTCGTCTTTCTTCCTGACAATAATCATGGGAGAGTTCCATGCGCTGTCCGAGGAAACGATGACTCCTCGATCCGGCATATCATCAATCATGCCGTCCAACTCGTCTAGTTGTGAATGCGGCAGCGGGTATTGCTTCTGGTTAACAACTCCGGCTTCCGGATCAGTGAGTATTGTGTATTCCATGACACTGGTCCTTCCCAGTGGTTCTCCAGACTTTGCAACAACGTCCCGATATTTATTGAGTAGTTGACTTAGTTTGGTTCAAAGTTGTGGATCAGCGGGGATGTCCACTTCGTCGTCTGCTATTGGTGGCAGCCCTGCTAAGTTGAGTGGCATAACCACCGACGTTCCAACTTCGTCTCTTGGACCTTGATGTATCGCATTTGGGTTCTCGATGCAAGTTCCCAGGGTCCATCCGGTAGGGTAATATTCCAATTATCTCAACGGGGTTAATACAGCACCTTTAAGTCCATGGGTAATGCATTTAGCAATAGAAGCAGTACCGAACCTTCTTTAATTTTTATTAAGGCCTCGGACACCAGCAGACCAGAGTCCGCTGAACCATGATGAACTGTGTACTCACCGTCGGGAATTTTTGTATGGACCCGAACTAATCGCTGTTCGAGTGGTCCAATTTCATAAGAGCCCGCGGGTTGCACGACAAGCTCTGTCTTGGTTTTGTTTGGAGTAATGGTAGTAGCTGTCGAATCAATGCAAAGCAGCAATTTATTATGTTCGGCTATTGTGTTCATGTTGTATGTTATTTGAGGTTGATTCAAATCACTGATGGGAATGTTATATGTTTTGTGATTTATTTTTAATATTAAGCGCGTATTTGAAAAATCAATCTTCGCGTTGTGTTTGTCCAACAAGTCAGTGCCAATCAGGAGCTCATAAGGAGCTGCGTAGCATTTGTCAATGACGACCACCTGATGGTTGAAGGATACTTGAACCTTTACGTGAGGGGGCGGATTTGACGAACCGCTCGCCTTAACATTACACACATTTGGGTTTACAGTTATTTGAATGTTTCGTGTACCCAACACGGGTATGGCCTGTCCGTTAAAGTCAGTCAGTCGGGCCCCCTTAGGAGTCAGAGACCTCGACACATCATCAAGCACTCCAGCCTTAATGATTGTCCTACCGGCTCCCGTACCTAACAGACTACGCACACGCCGTCCATTTACCACCATGGTGACCATTGAAATCCGGATTTCTTTTTCCGAACTCAAAGAACTGTACACAGCTTGTTCGTTTACCACCAACAGACGATGAATTCTACTCTCCACACCGTTACCTCCTTGTGGTTGTAACCCACAACCCTGACCACACCACTCGCCAGTCACAGTCTCACACTCATCCCTGGGGCTGTCGATCCCTGCTACTGACACATAATTATCCGGATCATTCAGAGGCTTAACCGCTGGTAACCCACGCAACGAGGTGATCAGTCCCGCTTCAGTACTACCTTTGGAAGCATACGCTGAATGTTGCTCTCTCATTGTGGAAAGACAATTAGCTTCTATCGAACTAACAGAGCTATCAGGGGTAGTGAAGGCTAACTGGGTCTCCCTTGTGCCGGACCTCATTGAAAAGGAGTCTGTCTCGGACTTCCCACTGCTTTGTTTTTTATCCGGATATCTCATCGCAAAATGCCCCAACCTGCCGCAGCAGTAGCACTCCACGTGATGGTTTGGTGCGTTCCGGCAGTCATCTAGGGTATGTCCCGTACCTTTGCACTTGATACATCCTTTTTCTGACTACCCCACCTGATTTTCTTCATAACCCTCCTCGGCATCTCCCTCATACGGGACTAACTCCACACACGGGTTCTCCGTGTTTTGACTAAATGTATCTCCACTAACCATGTTCACTGAGGGGGCCCTCGCGCCCATCCCTCTTCAAGTATATCCTCTTCCACGGGACATGCTTTTGTTCGCACCACCACCACCACCACCACCACTTTCACCACTACTACTTCCACCACCTCCACCACTTCCACCATTTCCACCATACCGTGGGGAATACCCACGACGGCTCGGGTTGTAGACTACATTATCCCGACCCGGACTGTCCTGCTGGTAACTCCCTGAACCTTGCAGGATTGCATTTATTCCCTACACATCCATCGTTTCTCCAGTCATCTCATTCTTTGAGTCATTCAGCGTTTGCCTCAAGACTTCTTGCACGCAAAATGTCCTGAATGAGACTTGTTTATTTTCATATGCGTCAGTCCGTCCCGGCATCGCGCCTACCTTGTCCAACACGTTTTCTGTCAGGGTTATTGTCGTAGTAGCCGCAGTGGCGTCACGCATAGTCTTATAATATACCGACTCAGTCAATCGTGGCGCCATCAAGAGTACGTACAAAGCGTCAACAAGAACCACCTTCCCTGAGCGCTGGTTCGCTGCGACATCAAAGTGCGGTCTCGCATAATAAAGGTCCACAATTTTTTTATGGCCTCGAACAGCCAGGCATGATTCCGCGCTGTGGCTTCGTATACGGGAATTACGTTAACCGACAATAATTCTTGTGCGGCAGCTCTCAAGGACAGTTGGATTGACGTTTTGTATGCTCTAAGAAATTATGTTTGTAACGTCTCGAAATTGTCTTCTGGAACGTCAAGGAGTTCGGCCAAGGTGTCAAATTTGAGCACTCCGTAATACCATTAGCTCCACAAAAGGTTTTTACCGCCCGAATGTAGCATTCAATGGAGGGCCCGGCGTACCATGCTGTGTGGTCGCTTTCCCTCCGTCGTCCCGTGAAGCGGGGTATCTTATCCCCTTGAATCAAATTAATCTGGGGTGGGACAGGAGCCGTCATCGCGTCCACTCGTTCCAACAATTCTCTCTGCCAATCCTGGGTGCCACTCACACGTCTCAAACGTATCACCAACCCACCGCGTCGGGTATTACTAACCCTATTGGAAAGTCTCGTTCGGTCACGAAGCTGTGTTGGGCTGTCACGTACCAACGAGTCTCTATTCAGAGATTCTAACGAACCACTCAACCGTCGAGAATCATCCATAAACTGTCACTGGATCGTCTTTTAGGTTTGCCAAATATTTTGATAATGTTAATGACACTTATTACCCCTCTTCTACTTAACTACAATTAATATTTTATTATTTGCTTTACCCTTCCACTCTCCAATGTTTATATTTTCTGGAATATTTCACACTGTTCACAAAATATATTTCACACTGTTCACAATATATATTTCACACTCTTTCCGCTGAAAAGAAGACACATTAAGCACATATATTACACTAACTTCTTCACCTCGTGTGCTACCGACAGTTGCAGCTCTTCCCGGTTACAATGTTTTATGACCGTGACTCTCTCCTCTCTCTCTTTACTGTTTAATGATAAGTTAGTAACAAAACACGTCTTGTAGCAACCAGCCGCCTAGCCTTCTCTTTATCTCCTCTTTTCCAGCCTTTAGACAAATTTGTTTCCTCCACTTGCATATAGCGAGAGCAGGAGAGAGTGGTCTAGTCCTTGAGCGAGCCTGTACTGGTTGCACCTATCAATGAGGTATTTATACACTACACTTACACTCCGACACACAGACCTAGCGTTGTATGGAAATGGGAACAGAAAAAACAAAGAATCGCACTCTGATTTAACTGACCTGTGACTTGTGAGGTATAGATTACTTTACTTCCTCGTTCGGGGCACCAATTTGTGTGCCGCCCGACGGGATCAAATCAAGAACCTCAACTGTCACCAACTGTTGTACGCATAGATGCTATCAATGAACCGACGAGCGGTTGAGTTCGACAGACTCAGGAGGGGTCTCGGGTGTCTACCCGGTTGACACCCCCCGACTATTCAGTTTAGTGAGTCTCTAGTATTTGATATTTACCGCAAATTTCCATACAAAACCCAGTCCTTATGTGCGGAGGAATTAATTGAAACCACTTTGACAAAGGCACTTGTCAATTTATTCAAATAACGCGCAGCCCGGTGAAAAGGCTTCCAGTTCCTACCCACTCGCATATGACGGTATAGCGCACACTAATTGTAAAATACAATGGAACATATCAATACATAATATATACTATTCTATACATTCATGATTACCATGGTTAATAGTCATTATCCTAACCGTTACAAGTCGCAATGCTCTAAACATCAGTATGAACCTTCAGACTATTCCAACGAGACATATATATATATATATATATATGCACACAGTGCCCAAGCATACGCTCACCGGGTGGGTTTCGCAGGGCTACGAGGCTTTCTGGAATGAAGGGATGTCGCTCGATGTCCCGCCCCTTTACTCAGCGCAGGCCTTGGGTGATTTCTTCTTGATTGGTGATTCCGAATCGCCGTAATGGCAATGAAGTCGTGAAAACGCGTCGACCCCTTTGATCTCGAACACTTCGATCTTGAAGGGCGATGACTCGCCTTGAAGTGAAGAGGCGCAAACTCGCCTTTGAAGTTGACGAATACTATCTTTGAAGATGTCTATGGCATGGGAAATTTCGGAGAGGCTAAATTGGTGCGCCGGTGGCTATCGTGGACGTGATGATCAACGGTGATGCTCACATTATAGTTGTGATCTCAGCAGTGCTCCCGCTCCTTGGCAACTTAGTCTTATATAGTTCAACGTGACGTCAGCGCCCACTACTCGCTTCGGAAAGTCCTAGCCCATCTTCTAAACAACATCGCAGTTAAATGGTCACAAAGAAACAAAAGGAAATAAGTAACGCAACGGCGTCGGGCCAACATCTTAACGTCTAAGTACAACCAACTTGGTAAAGAAACGTAATTTACCCTTACATACTAAATACCATATGGTTAAACGCCTGAAGCATCGGTGGCCGAGGGCACACAGGCACCTCCCCACTGCAGCGCGCTGTCTGCTCGTCCGGTGACGTCATGTCGGGCTTTCCTCAACACTCCTTAACAACAACAAGTTGTTTGATGGCTCGTGTGCAGCGGATGCGACATCCTGGCCGGTGTCGCTTGGTCGCAGCTGCGCCTCAAAACCGATCACTGCATTGAGTGCAGTCTGACTAATAGAATAATATGGTAGAGTATAATAGTAGAGAATAATATGGTAGTTCTGTAATATCATCCAGCACGCCGGATCCGGCTACAAGGTCAATTTGGGTCAACTTCATGAATAGGCTGAAGAAATGTTCTAAACAAAGTTTCTTGTGTACTTGCTGTCTCTCAACAGGGAAAAGTGTAATAATATAATTGATTCAGTGGATAGAAATTATTTTAAGACAAATGAATATGGTTTAGTGCTAAAAATCAAAGGAGATACAACAAATAATCGGTGTCATTATTAATTTCCCAACGTCAACCTGTAACATCTATTTCAGAAAACATCGCTAGACCTGTCCCAAAAAAACATAAGTCTACCCATCAAAGCATCCGTCATCTGGTCCTAAAGAAAGCATTCATCAATCTTACCCATGCTAAGCAGATATCTGTAAGCCATTCTCAAACAAATCGTTTGCCACCTAATCCCGAGCAAGGCATCTGTCAACCTGTTCCAAACCAAACACTTGTCAAGTGGTCCCATGCCAAGAGTCAACCAGTCACAAACAAATAATCAAATAACCAGACCTCAAACAGTCACCTGACACAAAACGGCCGTGGCCTTGGCATTTGGAAAGAGGAAAAGAGAGAAGTAGAGCGTGTGGCTTGGAGTGTGAAAAGGGCGGATATTAGGTGGGGATGGTGGATAAAAAAACAATAAGGTAAACTGGAAAAACCAGAAGGTAATCGGAGGACTGTCGGTGAGGGAGGAGAAGGTGCAAAATGTAGATGGGCAAATGCTGAACGAGGACAGACTTGTGCGGTTGAGTTGGCTTGAATATTGTAAAGTTTGACTGAATGTGGAGGATGTCATAAAAGCTTACATTGTTGCTGTAGGAGTTGATAGGTGATGCCACTTTTTGGTGAAACAAATGTGGCAGGTGTTTCGGAGAGGCAAGATATGTAGAGTTGATGATATCAGAAAAGGTGTTGAAGTTGGACGGCCTTGCTGACTGCTTCAGGAAGGATGTAGTGACGGAGAATGAATAGTTGGCGAGGATGCTGAACGTTTGCGTCATGTCGGGTGCACGTGCAAATCTCACAGATTTATCTCACTTTGAAAATTCGAATCTGTACACTCTCGATCACTTGAAATCACAGCTTTCCTTGCCGATCGGACCTCTCTAACTGTTCCCAATTCTCTTAATTAGCAAAGTTCTGTTCAGTTCACTCTTCACGCACAACAAACCACCCCTGAATTGCTGTATTTTTTTATTCTTATTTTCCGCTATACAGCAGAACAATGCAGGCACCACGTCACCCAATCGGCACTAAGGCCGACACAAAACACAGATTAAGTATAGCTTCTGCACCATGCACCTCTTCCTTGTATTCAAGCCACTTGTTTGCTCCCAAACCAGGAGCCGTCCACCACCACCCACAGAAACAGTGCTACCTTCTATGACATCCTTAGCATCTCAATAACATCTTAAAATACTCAGCCGAACTCTTTCGTATACTCTAACAACATACGACAAAGTATATCTTCCATCACATCCTCTTTCCCTGTCTCCCTCTTCCTCACCCTCTTCACCACGCTCCAGAATATCATGCTGTTTTCAAAATTCAAGCACAACCACTATGTCCCACCTACCCATCTGTGTCCCTCTCCACTCTCCTCACCACACGCTTCACTTCCTCTTCCTTCTCCTTTTAGTTACAGACTACCACCGACCTAGCCTGTAATCACCTCCGAAGCACTTACATTCATCGTCATCGTCACCGTCACCACCGACCTAGCCTGTAACCACCTCCGAAGCACTTACATTCGTCTTCACCGTCACCGTCACCACCGACCTAGCCTGTAACCACCTCCAAAGCACTTACATTCATCGTCACCGTCACCGTCACCACCGACATAGCCTGTAACCACCTCCAAAACACGGCACTTTAACCTCATTGTTCCACGACTCGTAATCTTTTCTCCTGTCAACTTGAACACGCCGCACACCACATAATTTTCTCGAACATCTCAACGCCGTATCTCCGAATGTCTCCCAGTCTACTTCAGCGATAACTGGGTCCTTCCTTCTCATATTGTCATATTCCATCATCAAATCCTGTTGAAACTCTTCAGCACGGCTTCCTGCATTAAATTCACACATTTCTTTACCTCTCCTCTCTTCCCACTCTTCATTCGAGCAGCACAAAATACATCAGTGTTCTTCCCACTACATCACCATTAGCCATCTTTACCCATGCGTACTTGTGGACGTTGTCTTCTTGTACAAGCTATTCTCTCCACTAGCCTATTTGGTTTTCACGGTTACCATTTCTACCTCGAACGCCGAACCTCCTAACCACCACCCCACCATTTCGTCTGAAGGTCTCGCATTTAGGTCCCCAGCATCACCACGTTGTATTGTCCTCCAAATCACTCATTACACTCGCTCTGACTACTTCAAAAAGGCTCCCTCTCCTCCTCGCTCCTCTCGCTAACTGGTTGTAAACACTCACAAACTCCCATCTTTCTTACCTTACTTAACCTTCGCCCACGTCCTTCCACTTGCCACTTTAAACTCACTATCACTTCAACCTTCCACTTCGTCTGTTACAGTGCCAACAAATCCGTCTTCCAAACCTCTCACCCTATCCCTATTCTCTCTGCTTTGTCCACACTACAACCACGCACATGCAGTGACACTAACAATTGGGCTTAGAAATGTATGGGGCTCCCGTCCAAGTCACGTCTTAACGCCTTAAAGGAAAAAAATTGAGGATAAAATCTTCCCAGCCCTTTAATCCCGCCCCTTCCCAAAATATGTTTGCAAACAGGTCAATAAATTGTACACCTTACCCAATGGTACGTGTTTGTTGTTAGATACAACATGGGTGATTATGTAACAAATTTTATTCAGCATGTCGGAATATTGGTAATCATTCGGTTTAGTTTTAGCAAAATGTTGAACTGCAATAATTGCATACGGAAACAATGTTCATTCCATGTAGAGATTATTCGAGACGTTTAAACACCGTTCGTAGCCATATCGGTCGAATACAACAAATGTATGCCCTTACCATCACTCCATCACTCCCACCCGATTGAATGTATTGTTAAACATCGCAAGCAACAATTCCTCGAATGTATTGCTGGATCAGTGATGTAAGTTTGTTAGATATTGCGTGGTTTTAGGACACTTGAGCCTTCCTGATTTGTATTGTCACTGGCATCGTTCGTCTTACATTTTGTATCAACATCCTCACTATGCACGTCCTGCGCTAACGATTCACTACCAAGGACTGCGTCCCCATTGCATTTTAGAACATGGGCAAGCTTTTGTAGGATGTTGTTTATAGTCTATATTTCATGTACTAAGGTCTAACTGTGTACCCTGAAAGGGTGTGAAGGAGAATAAAACTGTGTTATCACATCGACCGATGGAATTTATTAATAGTTTCCGGCGTTGGAATTTATTGGTCAGTAAAAAAATTATGCTAGGATTGATGACGAATAGCATACTTGCGGCATTAACCAGATGACGTGCACCGCTACCTAGAAATATATTTGCATATCAACTGTCAAGAAATCAGTGATGGTCGCATTGAGTTTAAACTTTAAAATTGGGGTAAAAAGGATATGCACAAAGTACATAATAAACTTATCCGCCTGCCCTAATTAAATGCAAACTATATTGCAACGAGTTCATCTCTAGATTATCAAGGATGATCATAGAACTGTTAATGTATTACGAACGGTGATCAGAGAGTTTGCCTAAAGATATATAAGTAAAGACATATATTTCAACCTGCAAATGTTTCGCTGAGGACAAAAGCCCTCTATTGGGAGGGAACATAGCACGTTCGGATGGCCGTTTAGTTTGTGGTGATAGAGAACCTGAGGCTTCATAGGTCGTGATACTAGAGAACCTGAGGCTTCATACGATTTGATTGACATAGAATTGCAACCTTTCAGCGGAAGCCCTGAAATGGTCGTTGCTTCTTCGTTGGCAGTTGAAAAAGTGGCAAACACGGAATCAGCGTTTGTCGGAGGTACATAAGAAAGTGGATCAACATTTGACAGAGGAATTTTGGTGTCCAGATAGTTAGCCTCGGAGCTACAGTATTAATTGAAAATACTGGCAACCTACAAGCAGTTACCGAGTTGAATATTTTATTCATGAGCGTAATTGAGTTTATTTTGAAGCTTTCCTGCACCAACGGATATCATCAATAAAACTCTTAAATTTATTACGAAAGAAGGGTAACTTTGCCCGACGGGGGTCAGTCGTGAGAGCAGTTTTAAAGTCATCAAAAAGTGTGAAAAGAAGTAAGCTCGTTCCTACACTGACTATAAAAGTAGTGCACTCTATCAATTCATGCCCGAAGAGTCTCAGTGAGCCAATGAGTGCAAAAACATTTATCGGACAAGAATTTACCTCGTAAACGACAGTTTCTACTGTATAATTCGAATAGTCATCAGCACAGAAGTTCAATCTTGTCAGCATCTAGGCTCCGACTGGAGCTCGTTTGGTCAGCATCTACTTGTGTGGGCTCCTGTATCGTGTGCAAGCTATGCCTGACCGGGCAAACGGTGTGGGACCTGAGGCAGACGGGGAACCTGAGAGCAGGGGCTCAGAGGCCGAAGGACGTGATAAGGACGGTTCGGCCGGAAGTGGTGGAGAAACGGGTAACTCCAACTCCAGCAAAAATGAAAGCTTCCCGAGTAAATTTGCGCTGATCACTCTCAAGGATGAGAGAAGTGTTGATGTGGTGGGGAGCACTGTGCTGTGGTTTGTCGAAAGTCGAGTTACTCATGACAGAAAAATTATCATTAAAAAAACTGACCGACGTCTACGTAGCTGGTCAGCTGAAAACGGCGTTAAAGAAGTTGCAAGAAATTGCAAAAGCTACACTGGCTGTCTGCAAACCTAATGTTGTCGCCACAATTGATGGCAACCCCAGGAACGCCAATACCATAATGGGAAAAAAATTATGAGGTAATGCAAACATACTACCTCTCTAAACTGCTTACTTTTCTACCAGGATCCGATGTGAGTCGAATATTCATAGAAAGGGGCGTGAGGAAATTAAACAGCATGACGGAGTCCAACTGCCCACAATTAAAATAAACGCATGGACAAACTCGAGGGACCATTTCAACAGGCAGTGCCCTGTATGAGAGAAGAAATTGAGGCAGACATAAGGAACACACTGAAACACAAGCAAAATGCAATGCAAAAAATATATCTCGCCAGTGAGGGCAAAAAAGTCATACAAGTCATCAAGGAATCCAGTACTCGACTTGCAGCAGTAGCGTCCATTGCCTACAGGAGTACAATTATACCAAAGCCGTTCTTTAGCTCGACCAATGCCACTCTTGGGCAAACTCCAGACAAGATACTCTGCATCACACAATCTGTCACCCCTCCACTTCACACCCCACCTGTCACCCACCACCTCCCACTCAACCTGGCACCCACCACCTCCCACTCAACATGTCACCCCACCACCTCCAACTAGACCTGTTACCCCACCACCTCGCGTAATTGAGCCTTATATCAACCAACCCGCAAAGCCAACACTGCCTCTCACCACTGGAACTCACGCCACCCATCCTCTAAAGTCAACGACTCAACGATTCGATGCGGCCCTTTGGCTGCATGGGGTAGATACTAAACTGCATAAGAAAACCGACCCAATATAGGAGCCTCTCTCAACTATAAGCAGGGGACGGAGGTCAAATCACCCACCCCATGCAAACAATACGTAGCCGGAGTGTCTGGTGCTAACTGCATCGGTAACCGAAATGACCTGGAAGGCGGGAAATATCAGCTAGTCAACCGTAAAAAAATGAATTAAACACCTCGTTGGAACGGGTCGAATGACACCAGAAGACATCTTTGCCTTACAACGAAGCAGTATATATGTGTCCATCGATGGAGACATCACTCGTGAACAGATTTTGAGTTTGATAAACAGAATAACCGGAGATGACAGCTACAGAGCAGAGAAGCTCAATCATCTCGGCAAGTTTAGTACCTGGAAGGTAAACGTCTCAAATTACCGGATATGTGGCCCGCGTCCGGGAGTTCTACCAGAGCAAGAAAAGCGTGGAGCCCTCCAAATGAAATCAGGGAAACAATTATTTTCAAACCAAATGCAAACATCTCTAGGAAATCTCCGTCAGGTCACTTTTAACTGTATTGGGTTTAACACTGCAGAAAACGTTGATAAAAGCTATGTACAAATAGTGATAGATGTGCACTGCCGGAGACGTGGCTGTTCAAGCACGAGCTCCCGTATAGTCTATCCAAAGATGGCAGCATTCATTCTTTCTCCATATCTTCAATCAATTCAGCGGAGAAGATATTCAGAGGACGCCCGTTTGTTGGACTAACCTTCATGTGGTCTGATAGAGTGAGTCCATTTGTGGAAATTGAGCAGTACAATGATGATAGGATACTTGGGCTATCTCTGAATGAAGAGGGGATGTCTATTCATTTAATAAATGTGTATTGGCCTTATGCAGCTCAACATAATGTGGAATTAGTAACTATGTATAATGGGAAGTTAGAGGTAATCTTTCGAGGAACAAGGCATGATCATGTTTGTGTTATGTGGGATTTTAATTGCCACCCAGGAAGCCGCACATTTAATGATCGGCAGATTCTTCTGGCAGATAATGAACTAGACTTTGTGGATGTATCACTGCTGCCCCGGGATACACACCCTCATGATAATCACAACGGAACAACAGTAATATAGTTAGATCACTTAGCCCTTACCCCAGCAATACTCAACAATATTACTCGAGTGTTTGTGGAGAACTACACGCCTCCGTCATATCACTTGCCGCTCAATGCAGAACTCTCATTGCATACGCTCCCTGTAATGGTTATTGGGGATCCAGCCACACAGTTCATTAACTGGCAATTCAATGATATAGCTAAGACTAATAAATTCTCTCAGTACTCATCAATCAGCCATGGAGCTTGCCACCAGAGGTGCTACGGATTCATGCAGCAGCTGGCAGAGACGAGTTGGACGAGCTCTAAGAGTGTATTCGTGCTGC
>SDVV010021716.1:0-13078 GCA_016164225.1 Gammarus roeselii
ATAGTTTTCTGCTGGGTTATAGTTGTGCCTGGAGATTTCATGCGAGTTGCTTTGGGTTTGTTTTCTGAAAATCAACAGTGCGCATCCCTTCCAGCATCTTCCCGTTGTTGTTCTGCTGAGTCTGTAGGTGTTGGCAGCATGGCTGTGCTGGCCTCTCCTGGTTCTGTGCACCTGACGACTGGGTATCCTGAGCCCTTGGGGGGGCTGCAAAGGTAAGAATCGAAGGTAAGAAACCCCGATCGACCTATCCACATTCTTTCAGACTGAGGCACCATTTCTTCTTCCTACGCGGAAATTGCAGGTAAACTAGCACATACTTTCAGCCAGATAATGCTATCATCCTGCTATCACGGCTGCTTTCCAACTGGGAAAAAATTTAAATTAAGTGAACATATCGACTTTACATCCACAAGCAAAGAATTCTACAAAAAAACTTTCCCTCTCCATGGACTACAGTAAGCTCTAGACCATGCTCATGAAATCTCACCCGGGCTGGACCTGGTGCACATCAATATGATGAAATATCTCCTTGAGGGTGCTCTGAAGTATTTTTCAAAAGTGTTCAACCTAATGAATGCAAACACATTTTTCCCTGATCAATGGTGGGAATCTGTAATCATTGTGATGCCCAAATCCATAAATGCATCAGTCACCCATGCAACTACTGCCAAATTTCTTTTACCAGGGTCCTCTGTAAGACAACAGAAAGAATGAGTAACACATGCCTTGTTAACAACTACCTTGACATGCAAGCAGGCCTCAATAGCAGTGAGTGAGGTGGCTGCAAGCGCCACTACACGATGAACCACCTCATACTAGAATCAGACATTTTAGTCATATGAGGTGAAACACTGGTGGATGGCATCGCACTTGCAGCAGCCCAACAAGCCTGCTTGAATCCCCGTACAATCTTACAAAGCTGACTCACTGACCCAATCAACCAAAAAAGATTATCGCCTCTGGAAAACACACCAGACTTTACAGAGCTGTGTTAAACTCCAATACTTGTGCAAATGGTGTGGCGTCTCTACCCAATGCACTGAGACTATAATCTGTATGTGCTGCATTTATGTTCTGCTCCTGTATGCACCAGCTTGGTGGCCGAGTAGGTAACGTGTCAGGCTCTTCTCACAGCAGACGTCCATTGGTAGCTGGAGGTAGTAGGTTTGCGCCTACTTTACCCCAAATGAGACTTTCTGGCCAGTCTCTTGACTGGTTAAAGACCCCCCATTAATGCGGTGGGTAAAAAAAGACTATCAGGTGGCTGCTACGCAGCAACTCGCTATGTAAGCAAAAAAAAATCTAAATTACAAGCTGTCACATGTACCACAGTTGAAATGCCTATATAAGTTGATGCTGATAATTCACTATTTTTTGCTCATGGAGGAATGCAAACCTGCCTGATTTGACAATATTTTGTGCCCTTCAGGGGAGCTTGTGATGACTTGCATTGTGGCTCCTTTGGAGATACGCCTCTAATCTTAACCAATAATATTTGTGTAGATGTCAATTTAGTTAGTTATCTTAAATTTATACAAATAAAAATACCTTAATTAGTATGAAAAGTATGGTATCTATGCATCATGTCACTGTCAAGGAGTAGCTATATGGATATTATTTCTAATCTCAAGAATACCTAAACTGAAAAGAATGTTCTTATAAAAATCATGAAGTTAAGGAAATGTATATCAGCAGTTCCACTAACATAACTTGAAAATAATTTAATTGAAACTGGTATATTCCCAAATATTTTCAAAGAGGTTTGTATGTTTTTTTTTAAAGTGCAATCAAAATCACTGCAAATTATCTCTCTGTATCTGTTTGGCCAATATTCAGTCAAGTTTTCAAAAACTGCATTCATAGTAAGCTATTTTTTTCTTTCATGAGCCAGTTTTTTCCATGATTACTGTTTGTCTGTTTTGGTATTTTAAAATGTCTGCCATTGATGCAGTAATTGATTGACTGAATATATATGTATATGTATTCCAGTTTTGATTGTTGAAAACATTGTGCAAACATTGTTGTCAATTTGAGAAGAGCTTTTGATACTGTCAATTACAGTGTTTTATTAGATGAATCAAACAGATGTTTTTTTTTTGAGAGTTTGACATTAAATTGTTTATCTGATTACCTGAATGAGGATTGATCGATTCAACATTAATTGAGGTTGGAAAAATGTACAAAAAATACCTCAATGCGTTGATATGTTAGTAGTCTTTATCAGCATTAGCTGCTCTGAAGACCACATTTGCAACTTAAATATAGCAAATTTTGAGAAATGGTAATAAATAATATAATGTTTACATCCCATCAATCAATAGATATTGTTGGAGGATAATTCAAATTTATTATCCAGAGTTCAATATATCAAGACGAAGGAAATGTTTAATTGAACTAGGTATTGATTTTAAGACGGATGAGTAAAATGAGTTGGGTCAACTGACATTTTAGAAACCATGACTACATAAGTTCACACAGACCTTTGATTAAGAAACTGAGCATAGGCCATCTCCAACATAGCATCGTACTATTCATGACATGTTTGGCACACATATCATAAATTTTGTTACCTTATTTATACATTATTGACATAATAGGTTACATTACATGCAGTGTGTTTAAGAAAGGCACCTCTCACTCTCTGAAGCAAAAAAATCTTATTTGAGTGCCTTGTCACTATTCTGGGCCATTTTTTCTTACCTATGTATTACCTAATAATTACCCAAAGTTTCAATGGAAAGAAAATTCTTTTCATTTTGCTGACAAACAATTGTTGCGTTCAAATAATTCACATGAAGATCAAATTGAGGAAATTAATAGTAACTAGATACTGCAAAAGAAAGGACAGTTTCCAACAGACTCTTGTCAGTGTGATTGAGACTTCCATATTTTTCTCAAGTAGCTAAACAATGTAGAGATGTAAATCATGAAGCCAGAGTAATATATGACTATCCTGATATAGAAATCAAGGCAAACTTGACATTTTGAACAGCTGTCTTGATGTTGCTATGAATTTTGATTATCTTGTCCAAACTGTAGCTAGCTATATAGCGAGCCACAATTTAGACAAGATAGATCAATAAATCAATAGGTATATTATGTATGTTGCAAGATTTTGTTCCAGAAGCATTACTAAGGAACCTCTACTTTAGTCTAGTGTATCTCAGGATGGGCATCACCAGCCCAGCTGATTAATACAATAGTACAAATGAGTTTGTCAATAAACCCAGACTCAGTGCATGTATCAATATCAGAAAACATGAGTATGAGGAAAAAGAGTTGTGACCGTTCAGTCCCAAGCAACTTCATTCTGTCCAAGCAGCTATTAGTAATGACTGTATTGATGATCATTAAAACATTTTTTTTATGACAAGCTTTCAGCAATTCAATCCTAAATTATTAGATCTATAATATTCTCCTCCCAATCAAACTCTTGCAGTGAATTTCATATGTGGCTTGTTGTATATACACAAAAAAATAGCATATGGTTTAACTTCTCACTTCTACCATATGTGAATATGAGTGTGTCATCAACCACTTTCTTTGTACCAACATTCTCTCTTATATGTCATCAAATATCATAAATTAGTGTGGGCTCAACAACATTGTATTTTTCTCCTGTCAGGATATGATTGTAACAAAAATGAAATGCAACATTTGTAAATGAACAAACAACCCCCCCAAACTTCTATCAACAGCTCAAAATTGTGAATGGAGAAACAAATTAACAAAATTGATTTATTTGATTATGCTATGCACAAAATTGTTAATATCAACCATGTTCTCCCCAAAATCAATCCAGATTTGCAAATGAGAATGAATGGTCTGCAGTGTCAAATAATTCCTGGTGATGAGCTCCATTGCCATTAAACTTCAATGAGAAACAATTTTACCTGCATGGCATTAAATGCTGCAAGTTTGAAAGAACTTTGTTAGCTTACAAGTCAATATAACAGAAAATTTTGCACCAACTTTGTTAGTAGCTAGCTACTCAGCAAAACCAAATTGACAAATGAATTACAGGACTTGAATAATTTATCATGTTATAATTTGTGTACAAACAATATCATGAGTAATATGGAAGTTGTTAGTTTATTTATAAAAGTCAGGGTGACTATTGTACCAAGACCTGAACTCTCTTTCATCATGATAGGAATCAATTTTTTTTTTGACATTTATATATTGTGATATTGAAGTTGAAACAATATGTATGGTTAACTGGGGAGCCTGTGAAATATCACTAGAATTTTTTTCCTAGAGATGAATACAATTTTCAATGGCCTTGATGTAGCTCATAATAAATTGCATATTGTGGGTGATTTCAACAGAAATTTGCTTTAATATCATACACCAAATTCAGTTGCTGACTATTCAAATAATCTCCTTTCACTTGGCTTGTAGCGCTACTCATTAATTACTAAACCAACCCATGCAGCTGCTGGATCTGCAACTTCAATAGATAACATTTTTACCAACAATGTTAATAGTGTAGCTCGTGCAGCTGTGAGCATCTGGGATATAGCTATCCAGTCATTATCCAATTTTCATTCAAAAATCAAATTATCTCAACTTCCATAATCCAACTAAATTTACCTATTGTAAATATAAAGATGAGATACTATCTACATTCAACTCAGATGATGCCTTCATGCAGTTCCATGGCATAATAATTGAACTGTTTGAGGTGCATTTCCCGCTTATAATGTAAGAACTTGGCAGCCACTAACTAGCTAAGAATCAGTGGATGACATGGGGTTTACTTAATTACTTGTTTCACAAATAAGAAGGACTGACTACCGTAGATACAAAAAACAGCCCATCGCTCGTAGAGGTGAATTTAAACACTTCTACATGTGATGGGATACTAATATTACTTGTGAAAATTATATCCAAAATCTGATTGAGACCTTCCAATGAAATAGGCAAAAAGTCTTTTGGAAAATCATAAGTAACCTTCCAGGAAAAAATAAAGAGTAATTTGGATTCAATAGGCTTGTTGTATTAGCCTCAATAAAGGATTTTTATTTGGATAGTACCTATAAAATAGGAGAATTGACCCACTGTACCATAAAGAATGTTTTTCCTGTTGATATTAACCTGGAAGTCTAATCAATTTGGCCCATAACTGCAGTGTAGAAGTTTATGCATATAATTGTTTCTAAAGCTGTATTTTTATTATTTGGTGAGGTAGATCTCATGTTTACAATAGTTTATGGCCCTATAGAAAAGGATGGCTTTGTGCAAAAATACATATCTCTAGACTTTATAGGGAACAATATTACAAATTTTAAAGAAAAATCAGTAGTCAATGCTAATTTTTTTATTCACAAAATGATTGTTAGATAATTGTTACAGTGGTATGGAATGATACAGTAGGAAAAATTGCTTAGATACAAACTGAATTATCTACATAACTTATTCAATAGTATTCCTACCACAAAACTTGTTTTATGATAACTTAGTTACAGGAAAAAATGTGTCTGTTGCTAGTAGCTACATAGCAATTTGTCATTCAACTTCTATAAAATAGAGCAGGTGTTTGGAGACCAGTCATTCATATTTCAATTTCACTTCCTTAATTTTGCTCTAGCTATGCTAGAAAAAGACAATAGCTATAAATTAGTTTTCAAGTTGTACCTCAGATACTTTTCTGCATCACCTCACTTGTTGGGCTGACATGCTTAGTAATGTTCAGTTATTCCATCTGCAAAAATCTCCCATAAATGTTACCTCATATTCTTTTAATTGTTTTTGACTCCATTTCTGAAAAATATTGTGTACTTCACCATCACAGAGAGTGAGTGTGATCATCTTCCAATAAACCACAATAAATCTATTGCAGGAACTGTAATAAGCAATGCTTCTGAGAGAGACATCTCTTTACAATGTGGAGTTTGTGGCGTTATCCTAGACGGGCGTGCTCAGCTGGTGCAGCACCATGCCACTGCCTTCCATCAACTCAACCAGTCCAGGGTCCTAAGAGGCCTTCAGAGTCTCTCACTTGAGCAGTTCCAACAAAAAAATGCAGGTAGTTACTGAGTGTCTTCTTATATTGTTGACCTGTTGCTGCAGTGACACATTGAAATAACATTTTTGACTAGCATGAGAGACAAGCTGCTAAACCGTGACATGAGTGGTATGTAAAGCTCCAATTGAAGTCACATGTAGCTATGTCATTAGAAGCATGCAGCTTTGACCAGTGACGTACAGGTTCAACAAAAGTGCTACATGTATTTGACAAAGGTAATGTGCAAATTTCACTTAGGGGACCTGCACATTTGACCAGAGTGACATGCTCATTTGACTAGTGATAAGAACATTATACCAAGTGACTGCCCATTTAACTTGAGTGAGTTGCACATTTGGCTTTGCTGGGGTGTTAAGCAGTCTTGAGACCACCAAGGGGAGTAATTTACCTAGCAAGCCATGCAGCTGTGACTCAAGTTAGATGTAGATAAGATACGAGTTAAATAAACAATTGACTATTGTGACAAGCACATTGACTTCAATGACGTGCGCATTTCCCTTGAATGACATGCACATTTGACTAGTGACATGCGAATTTCGCTTGAATGACCTATAGGTTTGACAAAAGTGACATGCATCTTTGACTAGAGTGAAATCCACATTTGACTAGAGTGACACATATTTGCCCCAAACTTAGGACTACCTCTAAGCCTCTCACTGCCTCTTCCATCACATTTTTCACCAATCTACCATCATCCATCCCCACCATGTGCCCAAATTATCTCTATACACAGGTATCTACATTGCCCTTTCACTTCTTCACAATCCTCATTCTAATTCAAACAACATCATTATTGATCCTGTCTCTCTGCATCACTCCAACCATGCCCTTCAAACTTTTCATTTTCCAAGCATTCTTCCTTTTATGCTCCTCTGCTGGTCTCCCATTTCTTGGCTCTGTAGAGCACTCTTGGCAATGACTACCTCCTCATGCAACCCTCCCTCTGCATCCATCCCCAACGTCCTACAGCTCATTACACTCTTCAGTGCACCCAATACTTTGCACTTTTCCATCACTCCATATTTCACATCAGTTTCCATTAGTTGTCTCCTCCACATGAAAGGCACAGGTTCTTGAAACACTTGAATTCTTCAATAACTCTCCATTTATAAGGTCACTAATTCTGCTTGAATCAACATTCCTTGAACATTTAATTACTTATTTCTGCCCATATTAACTTAGTTTCCTCCTCTCAAATAACTGACTAATCTATCAACTCTACCTATTCGCTCCCAACACCTCTAAGCCACAACCCAAAACACTTGCTCTCACCTCCATGACCATTCCATCCATCTAGAGATTGAACAACCAGCTGGACATAATGCAGCCTAGTTTTGATCCTACTTTCACTATGTACCAAGCACTTGCCTTACTCAACACTGATGCATGCTGTGCTGCCAGCGTAGAAACTCAGAATCACTTTTAGAAAATTTCCACCCTCTCTGTACAAATGCAGCATCATCCATAGCACTTCCCTGCTGTTGGTCTTTTCCAGAACTGTGAAAGCCCTGAACACATCCTTTTCCTTTGCAGGGTACGTCTCACTGACTTTTCTCAGTACAAAAATTGATTGGCACACCCTCTGCCTCTCCTGAAACCACACTGTTCCTCTCCACACGCCTGACACAAAATATAGTTTCAATAGCCTCATCAGCTATTGGACTATCATAACTCTACCTCTCTTCAGGCACTGAGTCGCAATGTTGTCCAAACTAGTAGCCTTCCCTGCTTTTATCAACTCTACCGCCTCTCGCACCTCTTTCTTGGTAATGTACGCAACCGATAACCAATCTCTCCCAGGACTGGCATCTGTGCACCATCACCCACAGCCACCATATCAGCTTCTCTGACATCATCAACATTCATCAACTCATCCAAATACTCGGCCTAACTATTCTGTACATAATTTTTCAACAACAACTAGCTGTTTTCATTTTTCATCACCTCCTTCCTGGTCTCCCTTCTTCTCACCCTTATGACCTCTTTCCAGAACATCTTTTTGTTCTCCTCCAAATTCTTGCACAACCGCCTGCTTTACTGTGCATCAGCTTGCCTCATAGCTCTTCTCCTCACCCAATTGGCCTCGTTTCTCTTCTCTATAGTCGTCACCGGCCACCACTGACCTGGCATGCAAACCCTCCTCAAAGGCTCTTCTTTTGCGCCCCTACCAGTTTGACCACACACATTTTTTGCCCATCTCAACAAGGCATCTCCGAACATCTTCCATTCTCTGAACATCCTCCACATCTGACTTCCACTTACCACGCCAACCTCGCACCCGCCCTTAACTTTCCACTTTGTCTTACTCGGCGCCAACACATTAAACTTCCTTCTCACAAACATCTCACCGTCTTCCTCCTTGTTGCTTCATTCTTACTACAACCACGCACATTCAGCGACCCTAGCAATAAGATTCAGGGTGACGTGTACCTTTGTTCGTACCGCTCGTCTTGCCCTCTTTGAGAGAAAATTTTGCATTGGAAGGGATCCCTATCCCACTTGCTCCTTTTTTATTTGTCGCGTTCTACAACATGCTAGGGATTAAGGTAGCAGGTTTCTAAATCCCCCATCACAGGGCTTCCTTATTAGTCATCTCCTACGACACAGAAGGGATTATGGTGGCAGGTTTCTAAATCCCCCATCACAGGGCTTCCCTATTAGTCACCTCCTACGACACATGAGTGGTCATGGTGGCAGGTTTCTAATGCCTTGCCACAGAAGTGATATTAATTGGGTTGCACTTCTCTAAGTTGCATTTCTTAAAATTTTATTTAATTGATTGCCAAATAGTTTGTGTTTAAAAGCCAGATTACTTATATAGGTAGGTTGTGTTGTTACCGACTTTATAGCAACTAATTTATTTCTGGCAAGATATTGAA
This sequence comes from Gammarus roeselii, assembly GCA_016164225.1. NCBI lineage: Eukaryota > Metazoa > Arthropoda > Malacostraca > Amphipoda > Gammaridae > Gammarus > Gammarus roeselii. Next base: position 8,908 of record SDVV010021716.1, read on the forward strand.
GTTTCTGGTGACAATTTCCCATGTAGCTGGGTATTGTTTCTGAAGTGCAATTTCCAATAAATTTGTCAATTGCCAGGTAACACGGACGAGAGCAGCTTGTCACCGTCTGAGGCAGAGGACAGTAATTCAGATTCATACGACAGTGACGAAGAGGATGAAAACGAGCACGACGACAGCCAGAGAAGTGTGTCAGAATTGGTATAGTGCTCTCTCAAGCTCTATACAGATAACAGTTTACTGCCTGCAACAGGTTTATTTAACTAACTTGTAAAAGTGATTTGAATTTTGTCATTCATGTTCAATTGATATTCTATGGTCAACCTAAAATAGATTTAGATTGAATCACACTTTGTTTTCTGTGGTGCAGTCAATGATAACTTCTTGTCAAAGCCTCAATATAATTAATGCCTTGTCCTGCAGGTCCCAGTCCCCCCTGCCACCGGGCTGGCAGAAAGCCTCGAGTGTACTTCCTCAACAAGTCTACGGGACTTGTAGTGTCAGTCTACCGAGCTCTGTTGCTGCAGAAGAAGGTTAGGCCGGGCAGATATTGGCTACTTTATTGCTCAGCTGATGAAGTTCATTGCACACAGGGAATTTTTAGTGTTGTATTAATATGAGACATTGACCCTGTCACGCAAGGAAAAAATCCAGGCAATATCAACATACAGTTTTTCAGCCCACCAGTCTTTCTAGTCACCCCATAAATATAATGGGGGATTATGAGACTTATCCACACACGCACTCAAATCTTCATAGGTAGTGAAAACTTTCAATGCTTCCAGAAAATAAGAGTTAACTGGATCCAGAGCATCAATATCCATTCAACTTCTATGAAATCACAATCAATCCACGATTCCGAAACTTGCATCAGAGTCGACTGTATCTAACCCACTTTGGAGTGACTGGACACCCTGAATGCGTGCAGGCTCATTCCATACGTAAATATTTTAACTACCGCTGCTAGTCGTCTGCAAATGGCTTGAACTTGCATGAAAGACCACTGGCGATGTGATTAATATAGATCTAAAACAGCAACGGTCCAAGATCAGAGCCCTGAGGAAGACCACTAGTCACATCAACTGGGCTTATTATATGGCCACCCATCTTAAAGGTCTGTAATTTAAGGGATCAGCGTGTTCTGTGCAACATTCAGGCCAGCCTTAAATTAGAAATACTGAAAGTTTCTGGCTTAGACATGAGCACAACATTACTCATCTCATGAAAAACTTTGAAGTGTCAAGCATGCATTATACAGATATAGACACTAGGCCACAAATCTCAGGAAGAGGGAGTGGCTGACGGAAAACCGCACCTCACGCAAGTCGCAAATGCTCGCCCTCAAACAAACTGAGCCCTTTGTGCTGAAAGGTCCGGTCGGGAAACCTCGGAACACACTCAGGGTCAGGAGTGCGGTCCAAGGTCAGTGCCAGCTGCTAGGGCCGACAGAGAAACTGGTTTACCTCTGCAATGTCATAGTGACCCAATAGTGGGATAGCACATTAGAGCAGCGTTAAAACTCATTCATCCATCGCTCGCACCTGTCCATTGCACTCCCTCGCTACCTCCACACTTTTGTTTCTCCTTCCCAACGCCCGCTTCACGCCATATATAAACCCAAACCTTGGTCTACGTTTGAGCCTACATCCACTCACAACCGCATTCATCACCCTTTTCACCAATCTCCCATCATCCATCCTCACCAAGTGCTCGACCCATCTCAGAGCGCGTCGATCTGCTCTGTCCTCAAACTCTTTCACCATTCCCGTTCTAGTTTGAACAACGTTGATATTGAAACGGCACTCCAGCCATGCTCCTCAAACATTTCAACTCAAAAACCTTCAACCTTTCTTTCCCTTCTGCTCTCACCCCTCTCAAACATGACATTCACATAATATCCTTCGCCATCCACTTCCTGACATTTACAAAGGCCAACTGCAACTTATCCCTAGTGCTACGGTTACTTTGAAAACCATACTGATGTAATAGGACAAAATACTGTCCTCAAGATACTGTGTCAACCTTGACACGATTATTCATTCCATGCATCAGTATTCCTTGTAGTGTTCAATGCAGCAGTAGCTACATTAGCTTCTGTTTTTTGCACTAATATTTTCATTACAGTTCGTTTTATCTTGCAGATATTGTCTGAACATCTATTGTATTCAAACTTTTATCAAGGGAATAAAAGAAATGTTTGCACTAAACCTGACATATGTTCTCATGGATAATTGGATGGCAGTTTTATTTACAATCAATGGCACATAGGAAAAGGGAGCATGGCACCTTGGCACCGTCCTCCCCTTTGGAGCTCCTCTGCTTGGCTGAACTGCATTCTATGCATGACTGGATACCCACCAACATGCACATGTCGGTGGGTATCCGGACTTTTGGGCTGTGCACCGGCCGTGGCTTCCCCACGGCAGGAGGAGCTAGAGCTAAGCAGCAACTGATGACCTGGAGACAGTTCAAGTGCAATTTCTTTGTACAGATCATTTTTCATTCTTTCAGATCTCTCGTGGTTACACGAGTGAGCCAGGTGCAAGCCTCATGTCAGATAGAACTGTTCCTCATTTTATTTCTTGGTTTCCCGAGGAAATATTGTGGAAATATGTCGCGCTAAACTGAAAAGTCAACTGCGATCATTAGTTCTTCTACACAGGGCAAGTAGAGTTTGCTCCTTGCTGCCTCCCGAGTAGTGCTGGCAGAGCCTCTCGACTCTGACGCCTTAATGTCTACTGCAATCACTGGATCTCCCATACATAGTAAATTACGATTTCTTATTGCAGCTTCTATAGTTAACGCAAATGCTGTATTAACCCTAACCATCACAGTCTATGTATGTAATTACTGTTAAAATTGAAAAGTTATAACAATTTTTAAGTAGACCTCCTCTTGTGTGAGATATGGTCCGGAATTTATAGCGTGTGGTGTGTGGACCCCTACCTTGTTGGTGATGTGTGGACTCGCGCAGTAATCGTGTAATTTTTGATTTGGGCCTCATTTCCACCGGAACCTCAAGGCGAGTCATCGCAGGCTACTCCGTATGGCACAAACATCATCGATTCTGGTAGGTTCGAGACATGTGTGCGTAAAAACAGTGCCCTTATCAAAGGTATATTGAGCTTTGTAGGTTGCACACGCATTTGATGAACACTTGGTCTCTCTTTCTGGAGAATTTTGTCCCATTCTCCGACCGAGGGTTTAACTGAAAGTAATTTTTTAAATACCCTCATTTGTAGTGCGTTACCTCTTGCTCATACTTTTCCCGCAAAAGATTTACTTGAGCTTCTTTTTCATTGAAACAGACTGTGCCAGAGTCAGCTGAAAGCCTCTTAACTGCAGCAGAACGTTTGCCCAACTCCCTAAAGTGGAGTTTCCTCATGGAGTCTGGCGGACACTTTGCAGGAGCCGTGTTTGCTGGTGAGGTGGAATTGATGGGTTATCGCTGTGTTTGGGCTGCCTTAATGCAATTTACCTAGCAGACAAAATCATTTAAACGCTTATGAGCAGACTATAAAGTGCTCGAGCATTCTTGAACGTGCTTGGGCAGACTTCAACTTGCTTATGCATACCCATCATGTTTAAGCATACCCTATCGTGTTTGGGCATACCCCAATATGGTACGGACCAAATGCCTACCGTAAAGCATTTGGGGCTATTTCAGTGTGTAAGGGTCACCTCAGCCGGCTAATGCTAAGCGGTCTTATTTGGGCTCATACTAATGTGTTGTTACTCGTACTGCATTTAAGCTCGTGCAAATGTATTGGAGGTTGCTGACACAAAGTGTTTGAGCTCACCCAGCAAGCTTTAATACGAAGTTGTTCCACCCGTAGGAGACAGAGCCGTGGTCCACAAGACATTCCATTCGTACACCGTTCGTGCGGGTCAAGGCGGCTCACAGGGCGCCTACGACAGCCGGTCCGGAGGCAGCCACGCTCGGTCCGCCGGAGCCAGTCTACGCCGCTACAACGAGGCCAAACACGCAGAGGTGAGTGGAAGAGGCACCGCGTGCAGAGAAATGAAAGACACGGACCATAAACGTTAATCGTTTGTGGTCCGACACGGGGAGATTGGGCGCCTCCCCCTTCTGTGATTGCCTAACTTGGCCACCCTCCTAACTAGAGGGAAACGGCTGTATGTCTATACTTACATATATGTATCTATATATATG
>SDVV010021717.1:0-13078 GCA_016164225.1 Gammarus roeselii
GGTTGTAAGGAAGTTCGTGCACACAGACCACTGGCCATCGCTGGTGTTCCTTGATCACCTTCCACCCTGAGTGTCCATCACTCGTTCTCCTGAACCCTACCATCACCAGCACGAGGCCGTGCCGTCCGCCCACGTAATTTGCAACGGGTCACAAAGTTCGTCCGAGACAAAGTCGTGCCTCTGATCGTGCTACGATACCCTGCAAGGGCGGACAGTTGCTGCCAACAATACAGCAATGATTCCTCACCTAAGCATTGCACGAATTTGTGCAGAACACTCGAAAGATATTCATTTAGGTTTGATGGGATGATAATTGCAGTCGAAAGTATATGATTCCTCCACGCGGATTTTGGAAAGAGGACTGAGTGATTTCCATCAGGGGAAACTAGAAGAAAAGAGACACACATTGTTATCGTTACTGTACCATCTTCAGAACATAGCAGTTATGTAGCAATCTCCGACGTCTTCTTGTCCATGGGGGGAGAAGAGGGGGGCATGGAGTCACTCATTTACAAGCAGCTCACTAGCAGCCTTTATGATGATAGGATACGCATCCTTTATGATGAAGAGGAACGAGCGGCAATGACATAATGATGGTGGGATCAATGAGCAGATAATATACTGTGATAATATTGGCCACGGTGTGTGATTACAAGCATCAGTCACATGGTGCTTGTGAATGAATCCAATGAATGAAATAAGGGTCAATTAGTTACTAATTGTGGTCACTAAAATAAGGTTACTGAAACACCCTTAGTACAAAACATAAATTTGAAGTGCCGTAACAAGTTTTTACGACCAAAAGAAAACAGTTTGACCGTAGAGGTCGTTGAAGTAAACCACCACCTTAAAGAGCCCCGTCTCAGCACTCCAGCCAGCCTGGTAACCCCAGCCCTCTGCGACCACCAGCAGCCACGTACAGAGGGACGCTCTTCTTGGAAGGGGCCTCGTAGGATTGCAGGCATTGTGAGCTAAATAGGCCCTGGTGCTTTGTGAAAACAGTGCGGACAGGTGAGAGATGCGGGAGAGGTAGGACCATCGTGTGGGCACTGGAGGAACAAGACGGGCCACACAGGGTTGCGACCATAAAGGTGTTGAGCCACTGAAGGGACGAGAAGGGTTGTGCAGGTGTTGTGGCACTGAAGGGACAAAAACGGTCACACAGGAGTCGTGTTGTGACCATAAAGGTGTTGAGCCCCTGAAGGGACAAGAAGGGTCATGCAGGTGCTATGGCACTAAAGGGACAAGAAGGGTCATGCAGGTGCTGTGGCACTGAAGGGACAAAAAAGGTCACACAGGAGCAGTGTTGTGACCATAAAGGTGTTGAGCCACTGAAGGGACAAGAAGCGAAGGGTCCTACAGGTGCTACGACACTGATGGAACAAGATGGGCCACTCAGGTGTAATGGCACTGATGGGACAAGGCGGCCACACAGATGCTCTGACACTAATGAGACATAGCAGGCCTCACAGGTGCTGTGGCACTGATGGGACAAGGCGGCCACACAGATGCTCTGACACTAATGAGACATGGCAGGCCTCACAGGTGCTGTGGCACTGATGGGACAAGGCGGCCACACAGATGCTCTGACACTAATGAGACATGGCAGGCCTCACAGGTGCTGTGGCACTGATGGGACAAGGCGGTCACACAGGTGTTCTGACACAAATGAGACAAGACAGGCCTCACAGGTGCTGTGGCACTGATGTGGCAGGAAGAGGCGATCACAAGCTTGAGTGGGTTCATACATCGTTTCTATGAACGAAAGACTTTACTGTAAAAAAACAGTTAACGATACAGCTCCAATTCACTGTCATACATCACAATTCATAAGTACGACAAGGTGAAAATAAATCCTGTCAGTGAAGTCGGATTTTATTATGCCTCTTCTTGTTCAAACCGTAGATTTCATAAATTTGATAGCAACTTTGAATTCGACCTTGCGTTCAATTTTGTTCAATCACAATTAAATGTCACAACCTCGTCTGAAATGAAACCATGGACAGCGAGTCACTGCTGCTTGATCTTAAGAGTCTCGATGAATGAACCCTCGGCATATTCCAGAAATATGCTCTTCTGGTGCCTAAATTTCGTTTGCTTGAATTCAAGATTACAAGGCAGCGTTTAGTGTCAACGTTCTTTACAATGAGTCACTAGGGGGCAGGAGTGGGGTCATCACGAGTCCCTTCAACCCTCCCACCCTCCTCCTCTTCCCTGAGTGGGAAGAGAGAAGCTACAATGAGTCACTAGGGAGCAGGAGTGGGGCCATCACGAGTCCCTTCAACCCTCCCACACTCCTCCTCTTCCCTGAGTGGGAAGAGAGAAGCTACAATGAGTCACTAGGGAGCAGGAGTGGGGTCATCACGAGTCCCTTCAACCCTCCCACCCTCCTCCTCTTCCCTGAGTGGGAAGAGAGAAGCCACAATGAGTCACTAGGGAGCAGGAGTGGGGCCATCACGAGTCCCTTCAACCCTCCCTCCTCCTCTTCCCTGAGTGGGAGGAGAGAAGCTGGACAAAGGCTGTGGGTAGTGGCTGCACGATCTTCCCATATGGCGAGTATAGATGATCCCTCTGGGCTGAGGGAGATTGTTTTTTTACCCCACTCAACATCAATAAATAGATGGTAATCAGGAATAGGAAAGATCTCTTATCAGGAAGTGATCATTTTTTGCTGAGTCACTAGGATCGTTGAATGACTGCTATGGTAGCGAGGGCAGATTTGATTTGATTGATACTCATATCCACCAGAGCCTCAACGCGAGTCATAATAGGCTCCCTCGTAGGGCTCGATGGTCATGGATTCCAGTAGGCTCGCACCCCTCAGCGTGCGAGAAAAACAACGCTGTCAAAGTTAGAACATTTTGAAAATTTTAGCAATGTCAGACGTACGCTGGTGCGCACTAGAAAAACGCTAGACAAAACGGATCTCCGCTTCCAATCATTTAGAACTTCGAGAGTAATATGTATGCACGCTAGTGCGTACAGGTAGCATCGTCGAGACTGGTACAAGGTACAAGGGGGGGGGCATAGGTCCCTTGGGTACCGAAAAAGAGCCTTAACATGTTTCGACTGATCTCGACGCGCCTCGACCAACCTCGACGTGGCTCTCCCCCTCTGCGCTAGTAATCAAGTGGACTGTAATAACAAATTTTTTCACTCAAGCATTTTAGGGTCGGAGTGGGGTGGCAGAGGTACCTCGGGTCCCACAAGAGCCCAACGAATCCCGGAGGGTAACCCGAGTCCACCGTAAGTTGGACTAGACTAACGAACACACCGCATAGTCCACCTAGAGCCCTTGCGGGCGTCTAATGATACATAATTATATAACTAATCCAAAATTAATCACCATTAAAAAAGGGCTCGAATAAATAATAGAGCCCACAAAATAAGAAATACTAAAATAAAGTGTTAATGATCTATAAAATGAATAATCATCCATCCACCCCAACTTTGCTGGTCAGAGTATGATAAGGGCACCTCTTAAGGCAGAGTGGTGAAACCGTCAGCAAGAAAGGCACTAACGAGCTCATTGAGCGATTCCTGTACAAGTTTGGGACAATATGGAGAGTTATACAATAGGAGTATAGAGCACCCTGTGAGTGGGAAGATATGAAGAGGAGAGTTGGAAAGGATTCCATCAAGTATCTGCGAACAAGTTTTTATTACAAAAAGTCCTAGTTATTCATTACTCGCACCGACTTAATGGAGTTTGATTAGTACAACGGACTGAAAAAATAAGGACCAACTCTTTCCACTTATTTCTGTCAAGTTTAACTTGATTTCAAACTAACTTAGTTCAAAGCGCCTGATACAGCTCCTGATACGGCACTGGGACACGTCTAATGACACGTTTATAGGTTATCAAATATCGTCTGTTTGGGTGCTGTTCGCTTAGGATTAAACGAGGCAAGGACTGTAATTGCCATCGGTTTAGTGGCTGCAATTATTGCAAGTCTCTTGCTCCTCCATTCTGACTTGGAGGTCTTCCTGAACTTTCTCCCGTTGTTACCCCGCATGCATCGTTTGTTGTATCCTAAGATAATGTAGGTTGAGCACTTCTGAACAGACAATTGGATTGGGTTGTATATATGATTTATTTGCAACTAAACAATTTATGCAAGTCGAGAAAATGGGAGTTTAAGTTAGGTGTACGGGGAGCAAGCACAGGCAAGCAACCAGTCGGGATCGGGGTCGAGTCAACACTGATTCTCTTAAACTACCCCTTGCTGCTCCCTAAATTTCACTTCCGCCACAAGCGTGGCCTATGATGTTATTGTCCTTGTACCGGGCGTCATCTTAATTGTTGTATGTGCTCCAATGATTTCCGTTTGCTTCAGTTCAGCTTGTTGGCTGCTCATAGGTTCTCGCATTATAAATTACCTCGTCGGACTAAACTACCCGACCTTCCGGCCAGCGCGTATTTAATGTAATAGGGATGTTATTGACGACCATCTACTAGCCGGAAATCTTTTCCGTTACGCATTGAGATTGCCCAAGTATGGACACATGACATTGTTTCCTCGTAGCGATGCATGGAACGAACGAATCACCATGAGCATGTTTGCAACACGGTTAGGTTGAAATAGTAGCATGACTTCCAAAAGTCCAAGTCAATCAACACAAGCTTCAACATAAACATGTTTTTGCTGAAATTAAAAATTGTACAGAAGCATAATAGATTACAGAAGATATTGCACAATGATGTTGTGCTTGTATCGTCTCCATTTCTCCACGCTTTTCCATAAACGCACTCGCATAATCGTGTTTACTTTGCGAGGCATAAGCGCGGTACTGTGCACGAGGAAGAACAAAACAGAAAAAATACGAAAAAGAAAACCGTAATTGTAGTCTAGCTTGACAACACGCATACCCAAAAAACTGAGGGACTTCAGTGAAGACCAGCAAGTAATAACGTGTGTTACGGAATGGACGTGTAATGCTGCTGCTGCTGCTGCTGCGAGCGCGTCGACAGAAGCAACCAGCGTGTATCGGAAGGCCAACACATCGCTGAAGACCCCAACAGAGATGGCAAACAAAGCTTTGCCAGTGAACGTGATAGTTAACGTGTCATCATCAATTGAGCTTTCAAATCGAATAATAACTTTTGTACCACAAATACGTCGTCACCCTTGACACCTTCTGAACTATGAGTCAAACAAGTGAGGATGTTATGACTCGCTTGGGATCACCAACTTAAGCAAATTCGTTGACGCCCACCTGCTCGCTAGCTATTGCTGCCTTCCAGAGGTCAGCGTTGGAACAGCTAAACACATATCCTAAGGACCAAGGTCGGCAGGCTGCGGTTCCGCATCCGGTCTGCGATTCAAGGAGCAGCTTCGTTTATAGCAAGTAGTTCGAGTTCTGCGTTGCATTAGCTAACGACTGCCTTACGGCGACTTCCCCCCTGATTACAGACTACTTTATCAGAAATGAGCACCGAAGGGCTAAAAATTACGCGATTGAACGTAGCCCCTCAAGATAATGGTGGGATTTCTCACAAATCCTGGTGCATGCAAATTACCTTAAAGCGAATGTTTCAGTCTAAGAACAGAAATGGGTTCGCGAGCCCATCACCAGCAGATTTGATCGTATCGTATAGTTTCAATAGAGTCAGATATCTTGACAGTCGTTAGCTCTATCAAGATGGTAACCTCGTGTTGCGGTTGACAGCCGTCAGCTCTGTCAAGATAGTAACCTCGTGTCGCAGTTAACAGTTGTCAGACCATCATGATAGTAACCTCATGTTGCAGTTGCATGCCTGAGTTTATTTCCTACTGTGTGCGGTTATATTGTAACTATGTTCTCGCCGGTGGTGTGAGTCTAGATATCATTGTAACCTTAGATTAAGGTACTGTCTCAATTATATTATTATGCCCGTGATGGTTATTTATAAAGTCAATACAATTACCATTACTCATAACTTACATTTTTCCCAGCCACTGCATAAACACGTCGCATCGCCTGACACTGCTGCGATAATGTTCCCCTGTGCAACTCATCACACTGACTCTACGCCCTCCTCAATGCCTCCTTCATCGCCCTCCGCAATGCCTCCTTCATCGCCTTCCTCAATGGCTCCTTCAACGCATTCATCAACGCCCTCCTCAATGCATCTTTAATCTCCCTCGTCAATGGCTCCTTCAACGCATTCATCAACGCCCTCCTCAATGCCTCCTTCATCGCCCTCCTCAATGGCTCCTCCAACGCATTCATCAACGCCTCCTCAACTCTCCTTCAATTCCCTCCTCAAACCTGAAATGATTAACCCCACATCACCCTACAACGCTCACATCTGCCGCTGTTATTGTTGTTTGCTCCGGGTTTGTATAGTCAGATATTTTCAACGATGCACGGCAATTTACTAACGAAGGAAGTGTTCATTAGAGGCTCTGATCGGACCTCTCTAACCTTTGATCAGCATGCCTTATTCTTCACGCCGAGGCTCTTATCAAACAAAGTGTCATCACTCGACCGGCCTTATCCAACAGCGAGATGGCACTCAATACAACGGCATCGGCCCCGTTCCGGCGAAGTGATGGCCTCCAACGTTGGACCCAAAAGAATGTTGCATCAGGAATGGCGATTAAAATTCTGTACTCAGATTAATTGGTCGTATTGTACAACTGGTAGGGGGGAACCGTTGTACAATTGGTGTCTCGACAATGTTTTACTTCGGCACTGCAAGGGAAGAGGGGAGGGGGAGGGGAGGGATGTACACCCCTTTGTTTAGACGCCCCACCCTGATCTTGATCAAACACACCGACCTTATTTAATAGAATCAGCACACCAGATCAAGCACCTGCTGCCCCCTACAGAAAACTTTTCTTTACGAGAGAGAAATGCGTTGCGGTAGTGTTCTCCCCTGATTTATCTACGCCTATTACCAATGGATCACTTGTGTTAAGAAATGAGGCAATATTATGCCCCGACATATTGACTAAACTAATAAATGTTGGCGTAAATAACGACCCTCTGTACTCGGTTCCAATACAGGAATATTCCTTACAGCTGCTTCTGATAGGACAAAGTGCTCATGTCCTCTAAGCCAGCAAGCACTCGAATATTTGGAGTCTGCTTATAGCCTACACGTGGCAACCCACTCTAATTTGCTCTACCCAAATTCAAGAAAGAGCTCCATATAAAGCTAAGACAAACGCACCAGTAATAAGTTTATGATGCAAGTTGTCTCAATTGGCCGCATTCCATATCACTACCGATCCAATTTCCATTTCCATTTCAAGAGGGCGGAAATAAATGAAACAAATTGAACGTAAGACGAATGTCAATTCCATTCTCCCGGGAACTAGAAGGCGGTTCAACTGGGCCAAGATACAGCGTATAGTATATTGCACATGGTATATAGCACATAGTATATAAGTACGTATAGATGTTGCACGTCACTTATTTCTCGGAAATAGTCCTACAAGGTTGGGCAAACACTGAAGGACACGAGCACAGGGCGGCTGTTGCAGAACATGTATCGCATAAAGGGGTTACTGGGAGCCAAGAAACACATGCCTGTAGCTTCAGTTTGGTGGCTCAATGTCCAGGTATATTTCCCCACGGATCTTGCCCCTAGAGTGACAGAGAAAGTGGGGTGGGGGGATAGACTGTTGTTAAGGTAATGGTGTGATGTCGTGAAGGTAGAGGAGGAGGAGGAGGATGGTATGCCTTTGGAGGGGTGATGAGAAGGGGCAGGGGAAGGAAGGGGGCGGATGAATTGACGGGGAGAATATACCAATGAATACTATAAAACGAGAAAAAAAATGGAAAAACTTCAGTTATTTTTAGAGGCGGAAAAAGGATCATTGAAGGAATCGAGATAAGAACTGCAATAATACAGTCTTTTGGAAACGATTATTGGCACTCATTGCCAAGAAAGCCCCATTAGTGTAGCTACTGCTTTGAAACATGAGATAATGGGCCACTAGGAAACGCATTTTGGAACAGCTCTTACGGGACCGGATACCATAATGATAGAGGTTAACAAAATCTGGATTTGAAAGATTGTCCTCAACAAATTTTACGGGGAAGGTTAGACAGGAACTATGAAATTGAAATGAAGTAAAAAACGGTAAATGTAAATGAAGTAAAACACGGTAAATGTATTGTACAATGTATATATTCAAATTTATACAACGACCAACGAAGAGGTCCTATCAAATAATGGAGTGCTGTTATTCATCTGCATAGTGAATAATTGCTTGAGTTCCCTTGCTATTCACTCATATTTTCCTGTTAACGTCTTATTAACAATGTCGAAAAATCTGAAGCATTTGATTGTGGACCAAAACAATAAATATCAAGAGGACTATACCTTGAAACCGAACGAATTAACCACACTTGAGAAACAGAGGCACACAACTGCCTATGTTGCATTGTTGGAGTGTGGTCTCGGAGGGATGGTCATATACTAATGGTTATTGCCATATAAACCTTGCAGTGGTGGTACGCATCGACTCGAACCTTTGCCCATCTGTTCAAGTCATCTGCTTACAACGCTAACCAAAGTAGTCATTCTGCAGTTTTCTTCATCAGGTATCCTCGGGTAAGAGACGAGTTGGAACTGCGAGTTGGAGCTATAACCATAGCTACAATGACGTGCTGGAGCCCAGGTCAACAGGAAGGGTTAAATGAGAGGGTTGAACAGGGCCAAATCTGTTGGGGATCGGGGGGGAAGGAGACATGCAGCCCCCTAATGCCCGAGGGTGATCAGCATCTATCTTTGTCCGTGGCATGGGCGTGGTCGTGGGGCTAATAGTTTGCCCTTCTTTCCCTACCCTTGTTATATCAAATGGCCTGCCTGACCCTAGACGGCTCCCTACCTGCCAGACCCTAAACGGCTCCCTACCTGCCAGACCCTAGACCTATATGCCTCACCTCCCTATACGTAGGACGAGCCATCTATCGCTCTGAGTCCCTGAGGGGAGAAGGGTATCATAATAGGAGGGTTTAATATAGAACATCATTTCATTCAGTCCCCTGCCCTACCCTCTTCCTCGCCAAAAGTTTTACAGGTAGCGACCGTTGTTAGCAAATCCATGATCCGAGCCCCTTTAGGGATGATTTATTTGTGTGATGGGGGTGATGGGAGCAAGTTTGTGGGAGGAGGGTGATGGGAAGAGGGCGATAAGAGGAAGGTGATGGAGGAAGATGATGGAGGAGGGTAATGGTGGGAGGGCGATGGGGGAGGGCGATGGGGGAGGGTAATGGTGTAAGGGTGATGGGGGAGGGTGATGGGGGAGGGTGATAAGAGAGGGTGATGGGGTGGGTAATAATGAGAGGGTGATGTGGGAGAGCGATGAGGGAGAGTAATGGGGAAAGTGATGGGGAGGAAAGTTATGTGGAGAGAGTGATGTGGGATGGGTAATGGGAGGACCGTTAATCTAAATCGTGTTACTGGGGGTAGTAAGAGTACCATTAACAGTTACCGAAGTTACTGGAGTAACAGTAACGGTTTCTATCGGTAATGATAACAGAAACGGTTACAATTGTGACAGGAAGAAGTACGAGGAACGATTAGTGGGACAATAGGATGAACAGTAACGGTTACTGGTCGCAAAAAGAGTAAGGGGAGCGATTACGAACGGTAACTTAAGTAACAGTAACGGTTACTGGCGGTAACCGAAGTTACAATAACGTTTAATAGCAGTAACAGAGGTATCAGTAACGGTTACTGGCAGTAACAGTAACTGGCGGGAACAGCAGTAACAATAACGGTTACTGACTGGAACAGACGTAACAGTAACGGTTACTGGCGGTAACAGTAGTAGGAGGAACGAGCATTTGTTGAAACAGGTCAACAGATCCAATAATAAGTCAACAGATCCAATAACAGGTCAACAGATCCAATAACAGGTCAATAGATCCAATAACAAGTCAACAGATCCAATAACAGGACAACAGATCCAACAACAGGTCAACAGATCCAATAACAGGTCAACAGATCCTATAACAAGTCAACAGATCCAATAACAGGTGAACAGATCCAATAACAGGTGAACAGATCCAATAACAGGTGAACAGATCCTATAACAGGTCAACAGATCCAATAACAGGTCAACAGATCCAATAATAGGTCAACAGATAAAATAACAGGTCAACAGATCTTTTCACGGGTCAACAGATCCAATAACAGGTCAACAGATCCAATAACAGGTCAACAGATCCAAAAACAGGTCAACAAATCCAATAAGAGGTCAACAGATCGAATAACAGGTCAACAGATCCTATAACAGGTGAACAGATCGAATAATAGGTAAACAGATCCAATAACAGGTGAACAGATCCAATAACAGGTCAACAGCTCCAATAACAGGTCAACAGATCCAATAACAGGTCAACAGATCCAATAACAGGTCAACAGATCCAATAACAGGTCAACAGATCCAATAACAGGTCAACAGATAAAATAACAGGTGAACAGATCCTATAACAGGTCAACAAATCCAATAACGGGTCAACAGATCCAATAACAGGTCAACAAATCCAATAACACGTGAACAGATCCTATAACAGGTCAACAGATCCAATAACAGGTCAATAAATTCAATAACAGGTGAACAGATCCAATAAAAGGTCAACAGATCCAATAACACGTGAACAGGTCTTATAACTGGTGAAGAGATCCAATAACAGGTCAACAGATCCAATAACAGGTCAACAGATCCAATAACAAGTCAACAGATCCTATAACAGGTGAACAGATCCAATAACAGCTCAAAAGATCCATAGAAGATGGCCTCTACTGAAACATTGACAACCCCGTGAAATAAAGATGGTGACGGAGCCCGACAGAATTCTATAGCTTCTATTAGGAATTCCACGCTTAACCCAAGCACTGAATAGCGTCAACAATGTACCAAACAATCCATTTCCTCCACCAATCGCGTAGTTCGAACAAGATCTGTTGAATTGAGCAGTTATTGGCTGATAAAGCTGTTAACCGCTCTAGACACTGCATAGGAAGAAGGTTCATTAACCTGGCGTAATGTGTCAGGAACCTGTTGGCGACACGTTAGGAACACACGGGAGACACGCGACAACCACGCCAGAAATGCCACATGGTATGCGTTCTTCATCCCCTCTGGATGTTGGTGGATCAATTAAAGCTGGACCAGTGAGAGATAAATGATGTGACCAGCATTAACATTTCCTATCACAATAGGTTTGATGTTAGACCATTCTACCTCGCTGTAGATGGAGCTTGGTTGAGGTGGCACAGCGTGGGCTCGTGTAAAGAGCCATTCTGGCTTGTGATGTAATGCAGAGAGCTGTCTAAATAGTTCTTGGATTAATTGAATAGCAAGAGTACTAATACCAGACACTGCCTTTGACGGCAAAATGAACACTTCTATAGAGCTAGAAGGGCATCCGCGGCAGTAGTGATCCGGTGCGACGACCACGGAAAATTTAGTCGTGATTCGGTGACACGAACACGATAACCCCGCAGTCACGCGTAATAGTTCCGCAATTTGTAAAAAAATGTTGCATGAATAAAATGTTGGGAAAAAGGTGAGGTGCAGAATGAAGGGCTTGATAGGAAACAGTAAAAAAAATACTTTATTCACGAGATAACCTGTGATATATTTGGTGTAAAATAAAGACATTCAAGTTCCCGCAGGTAAAAGCCTATAGGAGTAGATATTTCAGGTCTCTCGTGTGTATGGTCCGGGTATATCTATGCTCTGCTGTCTCTCGTGTATATGGTCCGGGTATATCTATGCTCTGCTGTCTCTCGTGTATATGGTCCGGGTATATCTATGCTCTGCTGTCTCTCGTGTATATGGTCCTGGTATATCTATGTTCTGCTATCCTGAGACACGTTCTGCATCTACTGCGTCGCATCTCAATGATACATTCTAGTGACGAACATATAATGAAATCTTCGAGCATACCTTCATACATAAGACCATATGGATAACAATTGTGTTTCGACTTACTTAATTGAAGCTACCCCTAAGCACAAATTCGACGAGTGATCTGTGTATATGGTTGATGAGTAATCAGCCAATTAAATTAGTTATTAATTTGGAAACATCTTCAAAAGCAGGAAACTTTGAACAAATTAAAGAGAACTCCAAATCACCCTCCCTGTCAATTACCTACTTATTCCATCACCCCTTCTGTCAATTACCTACTAATTCCAAATCACCCCCCCTGCCAATTACCAACTAATTCCAAATCACGCCTCCTGCCAATTACGTAGTAAACTCACGCAGATATCTTTTACCTGGAATCGGTACCGTGTTATCCAAAAAAGGTTAAGGGAATAATACATTTTGTTTGTGATGGTATCTTTGAGAAGTATTTGAGAAGAAGAAGAGAAGTACCCACACAAACCCGACACTCTCCTTTCCTATCTCTTGAAAATGTGATGCGCCGACACTTTTATATAGCCCAGAACATAAGTCGTAATTACTTGTACATGACATTGAAGGCATACAGAGTCGGGACCCCAGTTTAAGACATCGACCAAGCAAATGTACACAGACAAGGTCGCCGGACCCGATTTCAACAACCTGAACTCGAATCCGACGTGGACCCCACAACCCGTCAGGCAGTATCCGACGTAGACCCCACAACCCGTCAGGCAGTATCCGACGTAGACCCCACAACCCGTCAGGCAGTATCCGACGTAGACCCCACAACCCGTCAGGCAGTATCTGACGAAGACCACACAACCGGCCAGGCAGTGTTGCCGTAGACCACACAACCCGCCAGGCAGTGTTGCCGTAGATCACACAACATGTCAGGCAGTGTTGCCGTAGACCACACAACCCGCCAGGCAGTGTTGCTGTAGACCACACAACCCGCCAGGCAGTGTTGCCGTAGACCACACAACCCGCCAGGTAGTGTTGCCGTAGACCACACAACCCGCCAGGCAGTGTTGCCGTGGACCACACAACCCGCCAGGCAGTGTTGCCATCTGATGCACCTCATCCCGCCATTCCAAATTGTTAGGAATCCTACCAAGGCCGCTATTATTACTTTCGCTTCGGCCAGCTGGTGTTTTGAAAAAAAATACGACTAGATATGGTTACAAATATAAGTAATATATTCACATTTATGAGCATGT
>SDVV010021718.1:0-13078 GCA_016164225.1 Gammarus roeselii
ATATTCCAATGAATTAGAATTTTGTCAGCTAATCGCTAGTATTGTAGTGGATACTAGAAATTAGCTGACAAAAAATACATGGTAACAGCAAAAAAATGAATGCAGTCATTTTTATGTGTCCGTTTATTGGCTATATCTCGACAAGTATTTGAGATAATCAATTTCTGATTGCATCAATAAATTTTTGATTGCAACACATACTTTTGTTAGTTCCCCGGACAAATAAACAGAAGTATGGGCTAAAATCTACACATTTCTTCATTTGTTCTGTATACCGTTTGGAGAACTGACAAAAAGAATATAATAAAAATAAAGTTATGTAAAAAAAAACATCTTCAACACACCCAAATACGATGTGATTCAAATTTGGTAGAGCTCGACCTTACAGTTTGGTCACAGGGCTTTTCAAAAAAGTTAAAAAATCGTGAAAAAAACATGTCTCTTTTCCCGGGGCGAGGGGTAATGACGCAAACACGCACTCGCACCATAGGCCCTTCAAAGTGCGGGCAACACAATGAATCATCTGACAGAATCTTATAACTAAAACATCTCTTGATGCTCACCTTGAAGTGCGGTATCCTGGTGACCTTCATGTTAGTCTGGGCGGGTCTGTGACAGCGGTCACATAGCGTGCTGAAGAACTGCAGGACTTCGCCCCGCACATCGAGCGTGTCAACCTCGTTCTTGTCGATCTTGTTGGTATTATCTGGCAGGCGCGCTCCTCTCTTGTGACCGGGCTTTATGACGGCTCTTTCGGACAGGGAAGAGAGAGGAGTGTTCTTGCTGCTAGAGGTATCATTTCCAACGGGTTGCCTGTCCCTGCATTCGTCTTGAGAGCCTGCCAGGCTTTCTTCCTCTTCTTCCTCCTCCTCTTTAACTTCGTCTAGACGTGTCTGTTGAACGCACGATAGATTAAATTTGAAAAAAATGATTAAAATTGTTCTTTTGTTTGCATTTATAAGCATGTTAACTTGCATGAACAATTTGATATACTAATCTATTATCAATCTGTACGAACCCATGGTGGATTCGTTTTGTAGCTCTTCAACCTCACTGATCAATAGTTATCATTTACAGTTGGCAACAGCATCTCCTCACTTGATAATTGGCTAGAGTAACATAGCGAAATTCAACTTCGAGGTTACTTTGAACGATTTTGAAAGCTAAGGAAGCACTTTTAGATCTTAAAATAATCATACCCACTGTAGGATTATTTCAGTATCAAAAGAGACTCTCTATCCCAACTGTGAGAGTTTTCAAAAGGTTTACAAACAGCGTGCAATGATGCCCCGAAATTCAAGGTAGTCTAAGTTAAAAGTAGCTACCTCATTGTTTTCGTTGTCCTCCTCTTCTTCTAGAGCCAAGAGCCCCAGCATCTCGTCCAACTCATGCGTCCTAGTGTAGTCCTGGTAAGTGAGCTGAGGGTCGACAAGCCCGTTGACGCCGCGACGGTCGATGTAGCTGTTGCCAGTGGGGTCATCAAGCTATAGGGGTTGGGGAAGGGGTCACAGCATTGCGGGATGTGGTACTACAGAAAGGGCCCAGTGAGCGTCAAATCGCTTGTTAATAAACGTGATATAGTGAAGAGTAAAAACATGGATAAACTGTTAGGTGCGCCAGGTCAGCAACTGGTTTAAAAACATGTTTATCTTCCATTCGTAAGAGCCAAAGTGTTAAGCATGCGCTTCTGCTTTTATTCGAATGAACCTTCATGAGGAAACATTACAGAGACGATTTGTTGACAGAATCTTGATAACATTCGTTGAAAGTAGTTTCCGACCGTTTTCATCATTTTCACGTTCCAACATTTTTTGAAAAAATTCAAAAGTTGGTGTTTTCTTCAAAGTTTTTCGATTTTTCATGTGTTCGATCTTCCTGAAAAAATCGTCGTTTCTATGCCATGCGACTAAATCGACGATATCCGGGGTCCTATGTCTTGCGACTTAATCGATGATCCGAACACTCTCCCGCCCTATACAAGTGAGGGCTGCCATACCTCGGCATTCATTTGCGCTTCAAGCTTCACCGCGACAGGTTGTCTCAGTGCGATACAGTTCATCCGCGCACTAGGTCTGCAAGGGACCACGCACCTTCCTTAATAGAAGGTCAGAAACGGCACGCCGCGGCCCATCTGGGCAGTGAATTAGTGATCCACTGCCACTACAGAGCCCCAGATGGCAATACTGTAATTGCAGAAGGCGTACCGTTTATGCTGTATCTGTGACACAAGCCTGTCGCCAGCAAACACCAATTTACTTAACTAGCAGACGACACCTACAAACAGCTGACACCATCAATGCTTGGTTTGGAATTCAGCGGTCTAAGGACAGCTATTCATACTAACATGTAGATGAGTAAGTGTTCTATATGACGTTCCCTCGCGAACCGGCCACGCCCGCCATTGGCCGCTGCCCGCTTCAGACAGAGGCCCGCTACTGCTGTTTGGTCGTGAAGTTCGCAGTCTGCGGACAGTTTTTTCCCACCTACAGGCAGATTATAACGTGTGAGATAGGCTGTCGCGCTGCCGGTCAGTTGCCGCCGACGCCACCTTGAATCGTACAACACCCTGCTGAAGCGGCGTCGCGCTGCCGTCCTGGCAGACGACAACCGACAAACAAATGACACGCTAAGCGGATGCCTGCAATAGGCAGTGGCCTGCTACTGCTGTTAGGTAGAGAAGTCAGCCGTCTGCGGACAGCTTTTCACACTTACATGCACATTATCACGTATCAGATAGGCTGCTGCGCGGCTGGTCAGTTGCCACCGACGCCATCTGGAATCGTACGACAACAGCCTGCCGAAGCGGCGTCGCGCTGCCGTCCTAGCGAAAGCTTTCACTAAAGCTCACGGCTTCAGAAAGTATGCCTCTTGTCTCTCACTTGGACGCGTGGGGTCCCTCTCCCAGACATCATTTTCAAGGCGTTCTGGAAATCGACCCACATGATTGTACACAGGTACCTATTTACAGTGGAGAAGCCTACCCAGCCTTGCATCTCATTAGGTACCAGGTAGATGAGATTTCTCGTTTCCAATGTTTATGACTATTACATCAGCTAATGCTGGAAACTATGCATGTATTATAGAAAACGTACATAACTAGCTTACCATGTCGGTTGGAGGCACTTGACAATAAGACTTCAGGTCATGAATTACGTCGGAGTTTTGAGTAAGTAGCTAATTTCTTAATCCTACTCAAAGTACTACAACGTTCCCATAGGAGCTATCGTACACACTGTCAATACAGACATAATTAGGATTATATTGCCACTACCTGATTGTTCACCCACTCTCATACTGGTGGGCAATAGGTATGGAGTACGGACTTCTCATTTGGTTGGTCAAAACTCGAGCCCTGCATATTATTTTTGCCACTATGAGGGAACAGATTTACTGCCGTCGGCACAACGCAAATATTTGTATTTTCCGAGACATTAGGATTATTTGGGCACTCAAACTCGAGGCCCGCATATTATTTTGCCTCTAGGAGCTATTTCATTTGCTGTTGTTAGCACTGAGCAATACTTGAATTTGCCTATAATTACAGTCATTCCTCTCCATTTATCCAAATGTGTTATTATTCCTTACACTGCCAGCGCTCCTTTGAAACCACTCAGTTTATGATGCAGCCGATCCTTCCAATTTCTGTGCTCTTCTAGCATAGGCTAGCTTGCGCTACACGATGGTATTTTCTCTGCTAACACTATGGCTATTACAAATGGAAGAGAATATAGCTTTTGTTATCTTGATTCTCTCAATAAAAAGCTATTTCTCTGTAATGTAGTAAGAGCCATAGGGGGCCTCCTCCTCCACCTGCTATCTCAAAGAAAGAATGGTTACCCTTTACATCACACACCAGATAATTTGTACCCCCTGCTCCCCTCAAGCCCCACGCTGGCAGTCCCCTCAGTTTTCTGACAGGAAGCCGTCGATCACCAGCCCTCATGAATGCCGAGGTATGGCAGTCCTCACTTTTATGGGGTGGGAGAGTGTTCGGATCGTCAATAAAGTCGCAAGACATAGGACCCCAAATATCCGCATTATAGTTACATGACATAGAAACTGCAATTTTGTTTAAAGGTCAAACACATAAAAAATAAAGGAAATTTAAAGAAAACACAAAAAATCTAAAAAAAAAAATAAGAACTGTTGACAGACATAGAAATGTTGAAAACAGTCTGAAACTACTTTTGAAGGATGTTATCAAGATTCTTTCATAAATCGGCTCTGTCATGTTTCCTCATCAAGATTCATTTGAATAAAAGCAGAAGGGCATGCTAACACTATGGCTCTTAGTACATTACACAGAAATAGCTTTTTATCAAGAGAATCAAGATAACAAAAGTTATCATGTATCGAAACACAGCAGTAGAAGGGTAGCCCTTGGAAAGGCATCACACAGAAAGATAAGTGCCTAATCACTCTGCTCACAGAAGCGCAGTGTGTTTACTGAGACTTGAACACTCAACTTATTGCACTGGAGACGAGCACTGCAACCATGCAGGCTAAACACTTGATCACAATGGTTACCTTCAGCGCCCACGCATCCCAAGTAGGAGCTAACTAAAATGGTCAATTTCATGGTGACATCAAAACCATGACACAATAGCAAGCTTTGCAGCAAATAACCAAAAGTTGCACCCACAGTTCAAAACTGGGCGCGTATTGTATCGAAAGCCAACAGACAAACTACGGAAAACAAGAATAGAGACATGCAACAGATCTGCAGCCGCCCAGAGAACCACACTCACATGAACAGTAAAAAGAAGTATAAATCAAAAAAATTTACAAAGAAGGGCTGCTTGAAAGATGAAGTGCAAGATGGACAAAACGTTTTCTTTTCAGTGTCTCACCCTTACCCTTGTATCTCACCCTTGCAGCCCCCCACAGCCCCAACAGCCCCGCCAACAGGGCACGCAGGCATGGGAGGCAGTACACCTCAGCGCGCCAGCAATCAAAATGAACAGCACTGTACAAGTACTGCAGCAGGACGCTGGTCGGAATGCGCTCAATAGGTCCAAAGAAAACAAAACAATGAAGACAGTCAACAACTGCACACAACCGTTGACAACACAAACAAAGCAAAAATACAGACAACAATACAGACATACAGAAATGCACAGTCCCAACCATGTTTGGACTAGCTATAGATTTCTGAGGATAGCTAGCTGTTCATGGTTTCAACTTGAAACCATTGAAAATATCGCCATAGAAGGACATCTGACAGCCTACATATAAGTAGCTCCACAGCTATATCATGGCCATCAAATGTATCATGTTCCAAGTCTGCCAATGATTGTAAGTGGCCAGCTGAGTCATATCCAACTAAACAGATTTGCCGACCATTAGATAATGTTTACAAGTATATCATATCGATCTTCTCGCCTTGCCAGTTTGATTATGATTGCAACTGTATTATTACCAATGAAGCTGGTTCCTTGCTTGTTGCTAATGCCCTAAGTAGCAATCATATCAGTTGTAGCAGGTTTTGCGCCTGTTTGCTCAGGGTCAATGAAGCACCTCGAGTGTGAAGGGCTGAGACACCTCCAGCAGTTCTGTCAGTCTTGCAATAAAGCCGTCTATTTGCTCCGCCAGTTCAGGTGCTTCAGCCCGCCGACTGTCCTGGTCTTGCTGTAGACCTTCAGACACCCTCTTCACCAAGCCCTCCACGGTTGTAATCTCTGGGGTACAGAAGAAATTTCTCAGCATTGGGTGGTTAGGGCTCATGACTACCAACAGAGCAAAAAGATGGAGAGCACACGCACGGAAAATTTGGGATGGAAAAGAGTTGGATTTGGATGCCCATCACTAACTTCAGCTCATGAGTTTATAGGCTATTCTGCAATGGAGGTGAACTGCTTTGGGTATAGATTAGAGTGACGAAACTTTCCAGCACACTGGAGCCATTGTCCTTCTGGCGCCGAACGTCAAATTAGCAAACAGTGCAGCATCAAGTTTGTCTGTTTTTATTCTCTTAATGTTCCAGTTAGGTTTGCTACTGCGCAAAGTCAACGTATTTTACGCAGCGAACGTCTATGGTATGCACGGGTGCCACAGGAGGTATAGGAACTCCTAAAGTGCTGAGGCCATATGGTCCCAGCACTCCCCAGATGGCAGTAAGGAGGAATAACACACTACCTACTCTGCTTCAGAGCTCCAAGGATCCGCAGTAGTCAAGGTGCTGGGCTATGCGCTCCAACACCTGCTGAGGAGGAAGATGAAGAGCAGATAGAAAACGGGGATCCCATGCATGAAATCTACACTGGATGTAGGGAATTTTACGCATGAGAACAGCAAGAATGGAAAGAAGAATAAGGAAAGGTCGTCAAAAAAGGTTGCATGAAAGAGAGCAACTTGGCTGTTATTTGCCACCCAAAAGGAAAATAGTTAGAACCGGTATGTGTATATTAGAGTGTGCAAATCTGTGTGCGTGCGTGTATGTTTGAATGTTAGTGTGCAACAACTATTAGGAGAGTTGTTAAAAAGGAGTCTGAGACAAGTTTAAGAAAATTTGAGCTCAACATAAGATGGAAATGAAGTAAATAAAAGTTAAGCAAATCAGGATGGGAGAAAAGAGGAGAGATAGTAAAGGGTGAAGAAGAGGGGAGTTTGAAGGGACAAAAGGGTGTTTATCTCCCCGGTTGGGCCATGACTTTGTGCGGCCTGTGATCCTAACAGAGGCCTAGGGGGGGTGCTTTGGTTATATTTCCAAGACAACAATTATATAACAGAATGACACAGACAAGAATGCAGTACCACTTCAATCTTGTTATTGCAGGAAATTGCCTGTCTTACAAGAAACTAATATGTCAAAGCAAGTCGTTACAGCAGAATGCTAAAACTCATTTTGTGAATAATTCAATGAACCTCAATTTGAATTAACATGATAAGGAAAAAATAATGACCTAAAATTTTTCAAATTATTCAAGCAATGACCAAGTTATTAATGAAAAATAAATCCTGCAGGACTTAGGCATACAAATTTGAATCAAACCCTTACTTGATTAAAAAATTGCAAAGGTCAAGTTCATGGTAGAAGGCCAAGTCCTGGACCATGAGCAACTTTCAATTAGGAGATAAAAGAACATCATAGCTATAACATCATAGCTATACAGTGAAAAATCTCCATCTACAAAAGTAAGTATCTTATGCACACTCACACTGCCCCTACAAGTTTGCAGGCTTGTTCCTCAACACACTCGGCACAGCATCCCTCTAACCCATTCTGTTTGTTCATATGATAACCAATGGTGCGTCCTAGTTCCAGTTCCTAAACCTGTTTTTACATGACTTTCCTCATTACTATTATACTGGCGCACAAGGCTGTACTGGCCACTCCCAGTTCTGTTGCTTCTCACTTGTCTGTGGCACTGCTGAAGGAGGCAGCAAAAGTAAGAGACCCCACACTTTGGTTTTCCTCAAACTTTACTCTTTCACTTATGAATTCTTCCCCCTTTCTACTGTCTTCCTCCATCCATTCTCTCCATTTGATCAAACCATCTCATAATTGTTATATACGAACCAATCAGCCATCTCTTTCTTGTGTATTGGCTTGTTACTAATTCAAGGTGACCCCTTATCCTAGTCACATATGAATTGCTTCTACCTTCTCAAGTAGCTGCCCGATCCTCCGAACCATCTTTGCTCCATACAACACCACAAGAACCACAACAACAGCTCAAATATAGCTTCCACAAACTAAATTGAAACAGCAGTGCTTAAAACAGCCTAACAGTTGTAACAGGCTTGTAGCAAGAAATTTGTTAATGAAGGTGCTATGATCAACTTCATCTTCAAGAGAGTTGATATTGACTTGTACAGATTACTTAGCTGCTTGTATGAATTGATTAGCTAGGGGAGAATTATATTCAGGTATGATAGTAAACAAAAATTGGTTCAAAAATTCAAGAGAGGATTAGATTTAAATTATGTGTTTTTGGTTATGTGATTGAAGTTAACAAGAATGTAACATTCAGAAGGGATTTAGCAGCTGTGATGACTCATGTGCCTTAGTAAAAATCTACATGAAGTTGAAGAAAAAGTTGAGTTTGTTTCTTTGTAATAGATGAACAATGATCTTTTTTTTTCTGCTAGAAACTGTTCATAATTCAATGGTAGTTAGTTATAGCTAAGCAATACAAGACCAATTTAGCATATAGCTATGTTATTTATTCAATTAATATTCTACTCAAAACATTCAAGTTGATTTCTCCATGTGTCCGTTACCTTTTCCATGCTTTATATGAATGGTATGTAGTCATGCCCATGTCATGTAGGCTGTTCACTCACCTCCACTACTAGCCCGGCATGGAACTTCCAGGTCCACCTCAGGGATCTTGATGATTGCTTTATCAGACCTAAAAAATAAAAAATGATTTCATAACAGCAGCAAGATTAGATGAGATTAAAAGACGTATCTCCACTGGGTGTCTAATTCCAGTGAGTATTTTTATAGATTGTAAACATGAAAATTCTTTGGAATAGTCACTGTTGTTCAAAGTGCAATTTTATTATTCTGATATAGCTAGCTATATGACATGTATTAGCTACATCTCAATAAAAATAAAAATTTGTTCATTTCAAAATATGAATTTATTGAACAGAATCAAAATTATGTCTTGAATGTTTAATCTGAATTGAAAGAGATAAGTTCATCACAAAGCAAGAAAAACAGGTTTAAAAAATGAGCATAAAGGTGATGCAATTATATGAAAGATCAATATTAATAATGGTTCTCATAAAAGCCATGAGTCAAGGGAAATGCCTAAATTTAAAAAAAAAAAAAAATGTGCTTATAAATGAACTGCAGGAAACAATCTGTGGCATATCTTTCTTTAAGGATTAAAACCATGTTAAAGAACATCAATTACCTTGTTGCTAGCTATATTATTATTTATAATTGATCTAAGCAGCAATTTAATCCCTTGCTACTCATTGCATCTTAATAACTCATACTAAGATAGTTAACTCCATTGATGTCAAGCAAAGTTTGTTTTTCCCACCTGACAACCATTCTAGAAAGGTCGGCAGGCAAGCGCACTTGAAGCTTGTACTTCCTGCCCTTGTCCTGCACTGTGCTGGTGCTCATCAAGCTGTTGTTGCTGTGGTAGCAGTGAGGACAGGAGAAACTGCTCACCATCACTTCTCGGAAGTGCTCTATCATAGTGAGTAGTAGACGAGTTGTACCCTTAAAAAAAAATTGTACAGGATAAAGGTAGCTACTAGTGATGATGATAATGCATGGTCCAGTAATGAAGCAATGACCAAAAAATACACTTAAAACTACAGTGGAATGATGTGGGTAATTGTTTGCTTGGTATATTGTGCAACTTTCAGAGTTTACAGAGCTATCAACAATTTTTCTCGACTATTCCATTGGTGTACATGAATATGTATGTATCTGTATGTATAGCAATGTGTATGTATATACATGCACCCCACACCCCTTATAGCTGCCTTTTCCTCTCAATTAGAAACTAAGACATGGATGTGGCAAGACTTCTTTTACCAATTTCTCTTCAGTAAACCTCTATTACAATATTTACAATAGGCAGGCAAGCGCATCCTGCACTACTATTTACAACAGGACAAGGTAATACACTTCAAGACTGACAGGTAGGCATGTGAAGGTCGGGGCACCTGTAAATGTTGTATGAATTAATCCCAACATCAATGTTGGCGTGTATGGCTCTGTTGCTTATGGTTCTGGGGCTGCCGCCAGTCGTGATGTTGCTGTGACTGGTCGGGGTGGTGGTGGTGCTTCTAATTGAGTTGATGGGGCCACTGGGTCAAATGATCAGAATTTTCTCCTGCGCTGAGCTCCAGCAGTCTTCAAAGTGATTTTAATTTTTTTTAAAGATAGCCATGTAAACGTCAACTCACTAGCTAATAAAGTCGATTTGATCTCAAATTTACTTTTGAAGCAGGGTATTCATGTGTTTGCTGTTAGTGAGACGTGGTTGTTGCCTTCTGTTGCATCATCCTAAATCCACATTGCTGACTACAGTTCTGTCAGGGAAGACAAGGATGGCACAGCTTGGAAGTAAGGATTGCTGCTGTACCTGCATAAGGACATTGCATTTTTGGTGTTTGAGGTGCCCATCCCTAATGTTGTGGTTGTGCACCTAATTGATTTCAACTTGTGGATTATGGCTGTTTATCGGCCGCCTTCTTATACAATTTTAGAGAATACCGGCTGCAATGATCATCTCCTGGCAAGGAGATGATCATTGCAGGTGATATCAATTTACCAACAATTGACTGGTCCTTGGACCTTATCGGTGGCTACATCCGGCCAATTGACATGCAATTTCTAGACTTTCTCATCTCTTGGACTTTTGCAGTGGGTAAGAGACCCTACTTTTCTACTCTCTGACAGTATTCTGGATCGTCTTCTTACATCCGAGGATAATGGTGTTGGTGAGGTGTTTGAGTTGTCACCGCTGCCTTGCTGCCAGCATTCTCCTGTTGTGTTGGAGTATATCTTCAGTGGGGAGGGGCTGGAGCGGGTGACTGTGGGGGAGACGTAATTGGCCCAAGGGGAATTATGGCAGAATTTTGGAGGCTCTGTTCCAGATTGACTGGGGGCTAAAATTTACCTCTTCTTCGGTGTGTGAAGATTTTTCCTTTCTTCAGTCTGTCTTGTTGTCCCTCATTGATAAGTTCATACCTCTCATGCCTGTTTGTTCTGGCCCCCCATGGGCTATGAGGGCACCTCCTGCTCTTGCTTGAGAGAGATCAGAGGCATGGCTTGCATACAAGCTGGTCAGAGGGGCAGAGGGTTGCAACTCAGCCAGTGCTCTTGAGAGATTACACATATTTAGTGAGCTGAATAGGCACTACAGAAACTTTTTCATTAACTACAGGAATAAATACAAGTCTAATTTACTAAACAGGCCTGATAACCGTCAGCTGTTTCATTGCCAATGTGAGAAATTAAAAGATTGGTTGTCCAGCTGTTGGTCCTCTCCGCTTGCCGATGGGTGAGATAGAGCAGGATCCTGGTAGGATGTGCAAAGTCTTTGCTGCTTCTTTTACGGGAGTCTTTGTTAGTGCAGTTCCAACCCACCCAGCCTCTTTCTAGTTCTTTGCGGGAAGTTTAGCGGATGTTGACTTTCCTAGGTTGGAGGTCCAACATGTCGTTTCTGCTTTTGATACCAGTTCCAGTGTGGATTCAGATGGCCTCCATCCACATCTGCTAAGGAACTGTGCTGTTGAGCTCTCCCTCCCTCTTTGATTGATTTTTCAAAAGTCATTGAGGACGGAAATGGTCCCTGAAGCCTGGAGCAGATTGCTGGTTGTACCAATATTCAAGGCAATGTCCCATACTGATCCTCTGAATTACAGGCCTGTGAGCTTGACATCAGTTTGCTGTAGATCAATGGAGAGAATGGTTGTATCACGGTTGACTGAGTATCTTGAGAGCAATAATATTTCATCACCTCATTAGTAAGGTTTTCGGAGAGGCCGTAGCACTGAGGACCAATTGCTGTTGACCTATGATGATGTTGGAAGGTGGATTGAAGAGGGATGTATTGTGGATGTTGTGATGCTGGATTTCTCAAAGGCATTTGATGTGGTGAGTCATGCTGTGCTCCTGTCCAAATTGTAATCATTGGGCGTTTGTAATTTTTTGCTAGCCTGGATCTCTGCATTTCTCTCTGGGAGAGTGATGAGCATTTGTGTGAATCGCAGCGTGAACGGCCCAGTTGCTGTGACGAGTGGTGTGCCTCAGGGTTCTGTCCTTGGGCTGCTGTTGTTCCTAATTGATATTAATCACATCTCTAGTGGTCTCTCATGCAAGTTCAAAGCATTTTCTGATGACTACAAGTTGTACTTGAGATACTCACGCAAGGACACTGAGTCTGCCGCTTAAGGTGTCCAATCACTGCAAAATGGGTTGGAAGCAGTTGACTTGGTTGCACGGTTGTGGAACCTTGGACTGAATCTAGATAAGTGTTTTGTGCTGCGGCTTTTTAGAGGTTGTATTGATTTTGATGCTTTGGTTCCAGCTAACCAGTACGGCCTGCAGGGCAGAGTGTTGAAGTTTGTCCCTACACAAGGAGACTTGGGCATCAGTGTAGATACCAGTCTCTGATTCCACCATCATATTCGTGTGGTGGCTGCAAAGGCTGGTGGGTTGGCCAACTGTTTTTGAGATCAACTGTTTGCAGGTCACGGGAATTTATGCTGTCCCTAAACGTTTCGCATATTCGTCCCCTTATTGAGTATGCATCCTGCTTTTGGAACACTGGATATTGTGGAGACTGGAGGCTGCTGGAGTCTGTCCAAAGAAGATGGACTAAAAACATTGATGGACTTTCTGGCATGGACTAAGGTGATCATTTGAGGAGCCTGGATTTGTTTTGCATTAAGGGCCGGCTTCTTAGGGCAGACCTGATCAAATATTGGAAAATTTTGCATGGGAACTCAGAGGATTTGCTAACTATGTTTTCTTTGGCTCCAAGAGTTGGTACTAGAGGTCATGGGCTGAGGCTGGCGATTCCTCCTTGCTCCTCTGATGTCCGCAGTAGGTCCTTTGGTGTGAGATGTGTTGGTGTGTGGAATGGCTCGCCTGCTGACATAGTGCAGTTGACAGATATCACTTGCTATTAGCAAGCCCTTGCTGATCTGATGTACCAGGAATTTTTAGATTTTGACTAGGCTGATAAAGTTTTATTTACTTGTAGGGATGTGTGTGTAAGCATGTATGTATTTTTTTGTAGTGTATATGTATATGTGTGTATCTATGTATGTGTATATATCTCACCTTTGTATCTCACCTTTGCAGCCCCCCACAGCCCCAACAGCCCCGCCAACAGGGCACGCAGGCATGGGAGGCAGTACACCTCAGCGCGCCAGCAATCAAAATGAACAGCACTGTACAAGTACTGCAGCAGGACGCTGGTCGGAATGCGCTCAATAGGTCCAAAGAAAACAAAACAATGAAGACAGTCAACAACTGCACACAACCGCTGACAACACAAACAAAGCAACAACATCACATCAAATTTAGTCTAGCAAAACTCATACAACACTGCCCCCAATTCCTCCGCCAGGGCCCTCTTGAAGCCGCAAAGTG
>SDVV010021719.1:0-13078 GCA_016164225.1 Gammarus roeselii
TTGACCGCGCCTCAGTGAGTAATTGACCGTGCCTCAGTGAGTGATTGACCGCGCCTCCGTGAGTGATTGACCGCGCCTCAGTGAGTGATTGACCGCGCCTCAGTGAGTGATTGACTGCGCCTCAGTGAGTGATTGACCGCACCTCAGTGAGTGATTGACCGCGCCTCAGTGAGTGATCGACCGCGCCTCAGTGAGTAATTGACCGTGCCTCAGTGAGTGATTGACCGCGCCTCAGTGAGTGATTGACCGCGCCTCAGTGAGTAATTGACCGTGCCCCAGTGAGTGATTGACCGCACCTCAGTGAGTGATTGGCCGTGCCTCAGTGAGTGATTGACCGCGCCTCAGTGAGTGATTGACCGCGCCTCAGTGAGTGATTGACCCCGCTTCAGTGAGTAATTGACCGCGCCTCAGTGAGTGATTGACCGCACCTCAGTGAGTGATTGACTGCGCCTCAGTGAGTGATTGACCGCGCCTCAGTGTGGGATTGACTGCGCCTCAGTGAGTGATTGACCGCGCCTCAGTGAGCTACTGACCGCGCCTCAGTGAATGATTTACCGCGCCTCAGTGAGTGATTGACCGCGCCTCAGTAAGTGATTGACCGCGCCTCAGTGAATGATTGACCGAGCCTCTGCTAAACTGAGCTTCAAAAAAAAGGTTCGTCGTAGAATTCGGAAGAGGTTTGGTCTGCGCTCGCGTAAAAAGAGTAACATAGTAGACTTTCCCAAGAGCTCGCACGAAGATCTTTGATGGTTGGAGCATTAAAGTGATCCATTGAAATAAGTACGGTGGGAGTTTCTTATGGTGAACGCTGGGAAGGTCTTCGTACCTACAACTTCCATGCTGATCCCTCCACTTACATGGACGGGGGTGGGCCAAGATGGAGAGAAAAGGTGCTCACCTTCCTATTGATCATGCTGCTATTACTTCTTCCATGTTTACTGAATATCATGTAGAATAAATCTCCTTTATATGAACTGAACGTTTTTGAACGAATTAAAATAGTTAAATTTTGTTTAGAACAAACTTGCATCGATTGAACCTATAGTTACTTAACTAGATAATGTATAGCAGAGGTTGAATTGATAGTGACTGAACGGGATAATCTAGTGGAGATTGAACCTATAGTTACTGAATTGGACAATGTAGTAGAGATTGAACATACAGTTACTGAACTGGATAATGTAGTTGAGATTGAACCTACCGTTACTGAACTGGATAATGTAGTAGAGATTGAACCTACAGATACTGAACTGGGCAATGTAGTAGAGATTGAACGAACAGTTACTGACCTGGATAATGTCGTAGAGATTGAATTGATAGTGATCGAACTGGATAATATAGTATAGATTGAACTTATTTTGACCGAACTGGTTAATGTAGTGCAGTATTGTATGTGTAGTGTAGCATTCTAAGTGCAGTGTAGTATTGTAAATGTATTGTAGTATTGTAAGTATAGTGTAGTATTGTAAGTGTAGTGTAGTATTGTAAGTATAGTGCAGTATTGTAAGTGTAGTGCAGTATTGTAAGTGTAGTGCAGTATTGTAAGTATAGTGCAGTATTGTAAGTGTAGTGCAGTATTGTAAGTGTAGTGCAGTATTGTATGTGTAGTGAAGTATTGTGAGTGCAGTGTAGTATTGTAAGTGTAGTGTAGTATTGTAAGTGTAGTGTAGTATTGGAAGTGTAGTGTAGTATTGTAAGTGTAGTGTAGTATTGTATGTGTAGTGTAGTATTGTAAGTGCAGTGTAGTATTGTAAGTGTAGTGTAGTATTGTAAGTGTAGTGTAGTATTGTAAGTGTAGTGTAGTATTGAAAGTGTAGTGTAGTATTGTAAGTGTAGTGTAGTATTGTAAGTGTAGTGTAGTATAGTAAGTGTAGTGTAGTATTGTAAGTGTAGTGCAGTATTGTAAGTGTAGTGTAGTATTGTAAGTGTAGTGCAGTATTGTAAGTGTAGTGTAGTACTTCAAGTGTAGTCAACACGCCTCTTTGGCTTCTGTATCTAGGTGATGATAATTGCCATCTACTGAGGCGTCCGTTGGCTTCCGTCCATATCAAAGTTCTATCGCCCTTCTATTGAAGGTGTTCGAAGCCAAAGCCGTACAATGGACCCTGGCCGTGTTGAAGGCGCCTTGTATAGAGAGCTTGAGTAACAAAGGGACCTGACCAACTAATTACGATCGCCCTTTGATGGCATCGTGGTGATGAAAATTAAATCTCATTTAGTTCCCCCTGCTCACAGAAGCGATCAACCGACGCTTTCGTTTTCTAACAGTTTATGCAAACGACTACCAAAATTGCATCAATCCAGCACGGGTCGTTGGAGTCAGGATTTTCTTCGAAAAGTTGCTCCGCGTTAAGCTTCTCGTAATCTCCAATTCCCGCGACATTTCTTGCCATGGCTCAGTTGACTGACTCTCACTGATGTCTCATAATCCCCAATTCCCGGGACATTTTTTGCCACTGCTTAGTTGCAGACTCTCACTGATGTCTCATAATCCCCAATTCACGGGACATTTCTTGCCATGGCTTAGTTGACTGACTCTCAATGATATCTCATAATCCCCAATTCCCGGGACATTTCTTGCCACTGCTCAGTTGCAGAAACTCACTGATGTCTCATAATCCCCAATTCCCGGGACATTTCTTGCCACTGCTTAGTTGCAGACTCTCACTGATGTCTCATAATCCCCAATTCCCGGGACATTTCTTGCCACTGCTTAGTTGCAAACTCTCACTGATGTCTCATAATCCCCAATTCCCGGGACATTTCTTGCCACTGCTTAGTTGCAGACTCTCACTGATGTCTCATAATGGCAGAAAGTTGTACAGTAACCGGATGATTTGATGACGGCTTCGTAACAGTTAGGCATAAGGAGTTAGGTCTTAAGTTAGGTATAAGGAGTTAGGTCTGAAGTTAGGTATAAAGAGTTAGGTCTGAAGTTAGGTATAAGGAGTTAGGTCTGAAGTTAGGTATAAGGAGTTAGGTCTGAAGTTAGGTAAAAGGAGTTAGGTATGAAGTTAGGTATAAGGAGTTAGGTCTGAAGTTAGGTATAAGGAGTTCAGTCTGAAGGAGACCAAACAGTGTTTTCTAAACGACATTGTCAAGATTGCTTAACTTATACATAGGTCCGTGTTTCTCATACTACCTATCGATACGAGAATTCTGATTTGATAATCGTTTCTGAAAAATAAAACATGTTCCTGAGTAGAGTGTGAGAGGAAATTTGCATTAGCCTTCTAGCCTTCTATCTGCCATAACTTCTTCCACGTTGTACTTCCCTCATACTCCTACTTTTCTCGCTCCATGAATGAAATTTGTCATGGACGATAATAAAATATCGTGAGCACGTATTATTCTTATCAGGTTTAATATATAATTGTCGTCCGTATTTAATAACTAAATCTCTAGATTATCAAACACGAATTACTCTGAATTAAGTATTGATTTCTGAACTAGAACTAATGCGAAAAAAACAATTTGTAGTCTCTGTCAATAGAAAACACGAACCAAATATAACCCTTGTGACGGAAGAGCGGGTAAACCGAGCGATAAACTGGATAATTTTTTGAGTCTCTGAACCCTCTCTATAACCGTGTTCCATTGAATTCTAACAGCGCTAGCATCCCATTGCTGAAAAAAATACTCTTCGTAAATAATTGACAACAATATCTAACGATGAGATCGTCGTTTGTACTTCAAAGAGGTGTAACCCCAGCAGAACCGTCAATAGTTATACTAAATTACTGCGACCAGACAAAAGAATGCAAGAACTTTTACTGTAGTTGTTGTTGAATGAGGTCAGACCATCATCTAATTGAACATAATCATTCCTGTAGTGGTTACAGAAGCGGCAGTGGACCATGATGGTTATTGCATGCATGAACATGCTACTATTCATACAATACATAACTTTATAATGCATCACTATGCACTTTAAAACTTAAAATCCACTGACCTGAAAACCAACCTGACACCGATTACATTATTTTCTTGATGTACAGTGTCCTTTCAAGTTCTTTTTTTTACCCTGGCATTGCTTTATGCGTGGTGTTGTCCCAGTTAGCTGCAAAGAAGATTGTCCCAGTTAGCTGCAGAGAAGATTATCTCAGTTGACTGCAGAGAAGATTATCCCAATTACCTGCAGAGAAGATTATCCCAGTCAGCTGCAGAGAGGATTATCCCAATTAGCTGCAGAGAAGATTATCCCAACTAGCTGCAGAGAAGATTATGTGCTGCAGAATCAACCTTCATTAGATTGTCACAGTTTCCGAGACGTTGCTAATCTAGCTTTTTAATTCCTTTGTATTAGATTCAAAATACACTCCAGCAATTTTACCGTTGGTAACTTAGATAGCCGTAGCGTAGGTTAAAAGCCATTTAAGAAAATGACTGTTGTGGTCATTACCAATCATTCATGCGTATAACTATAACCAAGATAGAGTATACTCTCGGTCTCCAATCCCTCCACTCCTGAACACTCTGAGCCAATCCTCCTCGGTGTCTAATCCCTCCACTCCGGAGCAATCTGACCCAAGGCTACTCGACCTCCAAACCCTCCACCCCTGAACACTCTGAGCCAATGCCCTTTCGATCACATGGTATCGAGAGCTTCTCGCTGACGGGCACATAGGATATGGCATCGTCTGAGTGGGCCTTTCTCGAAGACTTGAATGAGTGTATGTATGTATGTCTGTATAGACATCCGGCCTTTCCCCCCTAGTTATGAGGGTGGCTAAGTTAGGCAGACCGCCGTGTCCCTGTCGAGGCTCGATCTCGCGACATGCAGCACCAGAGACTGACACTGCTGTCGGATAAACTAACCACTTTATTAAGTTCATTCAGGGACGGTGGCCCTGAATGAACTCAATAAAATCCTGTTGATTGTGTGGGTGTGGGGGGGGGGGATGATACAGTAAATTTCTCGTCTGTCGAAAAAGATATTATTTCTGAAAGCCGTGATGAGTGTAATGCTCATCATATTTCTGACAGCAGTGATGAGTGATGTGCTCATCATATTTCTGACAGCAGTAATGAGTGATGTGTTCATCATTTCCTTATGCATGTCATTTTCTGGGTTAAAATCATTTTTGTAAAAGAATGATGTACTGTGAACGATAACAAACTCTCAAAACCAATGAACTAATTGAGAACCAATTCTTCATTCTTCTTGTCATTCAAAGCCTTTCCGTAGGTCAATTTTGCCTTCAACTTTTAACTGGGCGCATTGGGCTTCGGTAACCACCGCAGCCCTAAAGAGGCACATTAAGGCGAAGCCCTCGAATGAGGAACGGAATTGCCGCATGGAAATTGCCTCTCCCAAATCCTTAAGGGGAAGGGAAATTCTCAGATATAATTAGACTGCAGCCATCCCAGTGATGAGACAAATGTTGCGATTCCTTCTTCAGCAGAACAATAATTGAAGCTATGGAGAAGGACGAAGCTGAAGTGCTGTGTTGTATTGAAATGCTTTCACGTGAAATTGATACGTAAACCACTGATAGATCGACCTAAATGAATGAAAGTCCAGCATTCGAGAATCGGCATCAATCTATCGGAAATATGCTACTTAGAAAGAAATAGCGTTGCAATCGACACGAATAGGAAGATATTCAATGGAATCGTGAAACAAAATACAAAAACGTAAAATTCAATGCAGAAAATGACAATGAGTCTATAAACAATGTTGGAGAAAATGTAAAAGTTCTCGGTTCAAGATATTATTGGTTATTAAAGACATCAGAGCGAAATGTTAAGAATATTTTATGAGAAAAGTTATACGTTTCGCTACCACAACGTGGCAATTCCCTCAAACAATTTATTGTGAATGACACTCCATTAGATGATGTTTCCTTAAATGACACACAAGCCGAACGCCTGAACCAAACTAGTAATGATGTTTGCTCAGTTCCTGGTTTAATAGATGCTTGGCACATCTCCGCTTATAAATAATTGAATATACACCGAGTATTCCTTGCATTGAACGAGTTCGAGCGTTCACGTCATGAATATTTGATGAGGCTCATTTATCGTCCCATTAGATCTCGAGTGATGAGTGTATTAGGAGAGACACGTAAGTATCAAGTTGGTGCTGGTGCTAGACGCAGGCCTCGAGGTGATCGGTCGCTGGCATGCTTGTTGAACGGACGGAATAAATCCCGTCATCTTCAAAATTTGACGTGGATTGAAATTTGACGACGTTTGTAAGTATTTATCTTTGCCAAGTCATTGAAATTCAGAACGGTCAGGAAACCCAGTCTGAGTTGAAATTGGATGTGAAAGAACTGCTTCCGTAGCAGCTTAGCATTATGGTGAAGCTTATATGATCAAACCTCCATATTCATAAATGAAACATTGATGTGACATTATTTTGGTTTCTATAGGAAATCGATCTAGACTGCATGACCTTATCTTGTTTAACTTCACGTTCTGGACCTCGTTTATCCATGTTGTTGCTGCTCAACCCTTTACTCCTCCTGCGATAAAGGTGAACCAGCCGACGCGCAGCGCGAAATTTTGGTAACAACCGGCATGTGTGCATGTTGAAAGAGTCTCAACAGGTGCAGGCCTGCACTCCTGAGGAATCTGATGCTGCCTCGCGGGAGTTCCCACAGATCACGCGCCGAGCCTGTCAATGGTTGGGCACGACGTCATAACGTGCTTGACCGTGTCGGACGAGCCCCGACATTTCAAACAGAGATCGTAAGAGACATTCATCAGTCCCTACAGTTATGACTAGAGGGTCGTGAGGTGCCGCACCTGAGCCGTGACATGTGGACCCTGCGACCCTTAGGCAGCCCCAACTTCTCCGCGTCCACCTCAGGCGGGGGACTGTAAGATCGTGTTGACTGTGTTCATACAATGCAAGAGCTGTAGAGTGTGTTTTTGTGTGTGCCTGAGCATAGGTGTGTCACCTGCAACATGGAAAATGGTCGTGTAATGAGAGCTAAATTGCGTTGCCGCTGTGTTATGTAGGTGTCGGATGGTTTGACGTGGTTTCAATAGGTTGTGACCGGGCTGTGCTGGGTCTACAATCTTTTTACGGAATTGTGTCTCTCATTTCAAGATGATGTTTGAGAGGGGGACCATTATTTCCTCATGCATATGCGGAATGGGTGTGTCCTGTGTAAAGCCAGTTGCGATGCGCAAGGCCATGTTTTGTATTCATTGCGGAGAATTAATGTGTGTGGGTGCAAAGTCAGAGGACAAGGCGGTGTTTGAGTAAAATATTATGGGCCTGACGAATTGTTTCTAAAGTGTTTTGCTTGATTACTTGGAGTGACCGTAAATATCTGTGATAAGTGCCGAGGACAGGTTTTTTCCAGGTTTGCCTTTACGTCGATGTTCTTTGATATGAGGTTCGAATGTCATCCCCTTGCCATGAGTTGCTCCATGCATAGTTGTAGTGGGACTGAGGAGTACGGGAGAGTTGCTGAGTGTGACATGAATGTGGATGCGGTATTCACTTATATCTGGTGTTTATAATGAGAGGAACGATTTGCTTGCGGACACCTTCATTCTGCTGTCCAGCAGCCAAACCTCAAGAGAATTCAGGTGCTGTTGGAGGTGTGCAGCTGCGATCTCGTGCTTGTGGTTTTGTGGGATTATTATGAGGTCGACCGCGTATGAGCTGATGTAGATCTTGAATTCTGTTGAAATGAGTAGGACGTACATGAAAGCATTTAAAAAGGAGGAGGAAAGGACAGAGTTCGGTGGGACAACATTGGGTAAGTCATCCAGACATTATTTAAACCTGCTCCCGATGCTTGTTCGCAGCCCACTTTCCACATAATTCAGGCACATTCGGCACGTGCTCTTAAGAAATAACAACTCGGTGTTTATCCCTACAAAAGACTAGGAAAACTAATCCATTGCAATGAAGGTGGAAATATGTTCACGCCAACGAGAGACGACCTCGGACGCCGGGAGGGATTTTTGGAAGCTCCCCGCGCCTCCTAGAATCCATACTGTTCCCCCCACATAGACGGAGGTTGAGCCGAGATGAATGGAAAAAGGGGCTCATCTGCCTATTGATCATGCGGAGATATGAATATTAATGTACAATCAATCTCCTTTATATGAAATGAACGTTATTGAATGAATTATAATATTTTGATTTTGTGGAGAACGGACTGGTATAGATTGAAATGATTGTGACTGGTCTAAAAAATGTAGTAGAGATTGAACTGATAGTGACTGGACTGGATGATGTTGTAGAGATTGATTTGCTAGTGAAGGATTGGATAATGTTTTAGAAATTTATCTGATAGGGACTGGACTGGATAATGTTGTAGAGATTGAACTGATAGTGACTGGACTGGATAATGTTGTAGAGGTTGAATTGATAATGACTGGACTGGATAATGTTTTAGAGATTTATCTCATAGGGACTGAACTGGATATTGTTGCAGAGATTAAACTGATAGTGTTTGAACAGGCTAAAGTAGTGTGAATCAAACCTTCAATCGGTCATAATATAATCTAGTATATCTTAAACTGTGTGCTACTGGTTGATACGTTGTAGACAGAACTGTGTACCACTGATTGATACGTTGTAGACAGAACTGTGTGCTACTGATTGATACGTTGTAGACAGAACTGTGTGCCACTGATTGATACGTTGTAGACAGAACTGTGTGCCACTGATTGAAACGTTGTAGACAGAACTGTGTGCCACTGATTGATACGTTGTAGACAGAACTGTGTGCCACTGATTGATACGTTGTAGACAGAACTGTGTGCCACTGATTGATACGTTGTAGACAGAACTGTGTGCCACTGATTGATACGTTGTAGACAGAACGTTTGATTGCACACCTATCATCGATTGACCTGCTTAAGATTAATTCTGCATCACTCTATTATACGATTATCTGATACTGCCAGAACTGTTAAAGCATTGTTTGTTATAGACAGGACAGGTTCAGAGGGATCTTGTAGGGATTGAACTGGTACAGATGATCTGGTAGAAATGATCTAGCACGAATGATCTGGTACGAATGATCTGGTACGGATGATCTAGTACGGATGATCTGGTACGGATGACCTGGAACGGTTGATCTGGTACGGATGACCTGGTACGGATGATCTGGTTCAGATGACCTGGTCGGATGACCTTGTACGGATGATCTGGTACGGATAATCTGTTACGGATGATCTGGTACGGATGACCTGGTTCGGATGACCTGGTACGGATGACCTGGTACTGATGATCTGTTACGGATTACACGATCATTGATTGATCTGGTGTGAATTGAAGTGTTATGTATTAGTATGACGCAGATCCCCCGGGAACAGATTCATTTGCACAGTTTTATCTGGAAACGATTGATTGATCAGTTTTCATTCCCAGCGTTTT
Source organism: Gammarus roeselii (assembly GCA_016164225.1). NCBI lineage: Eukaryota > Metazoa > Arthropoda > Malacostraca > Amphipoda > Gammaridae > Gammarus > Gammarus roeselii. The sequence goes on from SDVV010021719.1 coordinate 9,353, forward strand.
ACTGGCCCTCGCTCTGAGGTCAGAAAAGTAATTCCCGTCCACTCTGACATCATTTCCTCCGACAGGTTCAGAGAATCTTATTGCAATCCCTTTGAGATTACAGATGCGCATTCCAAATACCTGGTGGCTGTTGTTTGCTCACTGCAGCTGTCGTCTAATGAGCGACCGTCTGGCAGAGCTGGACTTGGTATCTGCTACAATTATATTGAAGGTCGGTTGGCAGGTGAAAAGATGTCTGCTCTATTCAATGATGCTCGAATTATAAACGACAGAAAAAGGTCTTTTGGCGTTTGGTTTTCGAGAAGTCTGCAGGGAGATCGCCCGTTTTTACTTATATGAATACATATAGCTATTTCAGTAGACCTAGAGGGAGTAGCCATTTGTAACTGCATACTTAAAAACGTACAATCTCAATGCAGGGTCAACGAAAATCAAAAGCGAAAAGACTGTTTCTGACGTCTACAGCACGACGCTCTAATGGAAGTATTGATGAGTCATCACTGCGTGGGGTGCTCAATCGGAGCAAGATTTAAGATATTTATCAACTGCCATTGCTGCTTGGTAGTATGTGGGGTGGTAAGATTGGATAAGGTAGTGTGTGGGGTGGTAAGATTGGGTAAGGTAGTATGTGGGGTGGTATGATTGGGTGAGGTAGTGTGTGGGGTGATAATATTTTGTAAGGTAGTGTGTGGGGTGGTAAGATTGAGTAAGGTAGTATGTGGGGTGGTAAGATTGGGTAAGGTAGTGTGTGGGGTGGTAAGATTGGGTAAGGTAGTATGTGGGGTGGTAAAATTGGGTAAAGTAGTGCGTGGGGTGGTAAGATTGGGTAAGGTGCGTGTGTTGGGTGGTAAGATTGGGTAAGGTGCGTGTGTTGGGTGGTAAGATTGGGTAAGGTGCGTGTGTTGGGTGGTAAGATTGGGTAAGGTAGTTTGTGGGATGGTAAGATTGGGTAATTTAGGTGTTAGTGGTAATATTGGGTAAGGTGCGTGTGTGGGGTGGTAAGATTGGGTAAGGTGCGTGTGTTGGGTGGTAAGATTGGGTAAGGTGCGTGTGTTGGGTGGTAAGATTGGGTAAGGTGCGTGTGTTGGGTAGTAAGATTGGGTAAGGTGCGTGTGTTGGGTGGTAATATTGGGTAAGGTGCGTGTGTTGGGTGGTAAGATTGGGTAAGGTGCGTGTGTTGGGTGGTAAGATTGGGTACGGTGCGTGTGTTAGGTGGTAAGATTGGGTAAGGTGCGTGTGTTGGGTGGTAAGATTGGGTAAGGTGCGTGTGTTGGGTGGTAAGATTGGGTAAGGTGCGTGTGTTGGGTGTTAAGATTGATGTATTTGCATCGTGAGCGGTGCTGAATAGAATGCACAAATTAGGAAACGTTTATCTTAAAATGATTTGTTGGCGTTCAGGTGTTGTAGTTCATCTTTCACTTATTTCATACCAACAATACGATGCATGAAAGGCTAGCATCTAATAACGGGTATTCAGTTAGAGCTGAGATGGATTTACAGATGACGTTTTCAAGCAGTAAAACGAGAAAAAAAATTGCCGGTAGCAGAATTTCTCATTGCCCACTTACGACGGATCAAAAAAACCTTACTACAGATCGGCCAAAACTTACCACGGATCGACCAAAACTACGACGGATCAACCAAAACTACCGACGGATCGACCAAAACTTGGGACGGATCGACCAAAACTTACGACGGATCGGATAAAACTTAGGACGCATCGGATAAAACTTACGGCGGATCGACCAAAACTTACGACGGATCGACCAAAATTGTGGACGGATCGACCAAAACTTACTACGGATCGACCAAAACTTACGACGGATCGACCAAAGTTTTGGACGGATCGACCAAAACTTACGACGGATCGACCAAAACTTGATTGAATGCTCACCAATAAATTGGAATTGATGCCAAATGTTCAATAAAGGCATTATCTTCTCTTTGCTAATGGGATGATTCTGAACACGTTATACAGGTGAGCATCGTGCGCCTCCTTCCCACCGTGCCCAGAATGATCAGCGTGTGAGATCATTCTGGGCACACTGCATGTGAGAGCATACTGAGCTCACTACATGTGAGAGCATACTGAGCTCGCTACATGTGAGAGCATCCACAGTACACTGCACGTGAGAGCATTCTGAGCACACTGCATGTGAGAGCATCCACCGTACTCTAGCTGCATGTGACAGCATTCTGAGCACACTGCATGTGAGAGCATACTGAGCTCACTACATGTGAGAACATCCACCGTACACTGCATAAGAGAGCATTCTGAGCACACTGCATGTGAGAGCATACTGAGCACACTGCATGGAGAGAATTTTGAGTGCACTGCATGTGATAGCCTTCTGAGCACGCAACATGTGAGAGCATTCTGAGCACACTGCATGTGAGAGCATCCACAGCACACTGCATGTGAGAGCATTATGAACACACTGCATGGAGAGCATTATGAGTACAGTACATGTGAGAGCATTCTGAGCACAATGCATGTGAGAGCATTATGAACACACTGCATGGAGAGCATTATGAGTACAGTACATGTGAGAGCATTCTGAGCACACTGCATGGGAGAACATAACTTCGCTGACTACAACAAAACAATTAACGCATTTCTTGCTTTCTTTTATTCCGGAGGCTATGGTTAGACGTATTGTAGCAAACAGTAACTCTGCTGTACTCTGTTCAGTCCAACACGATGGTAGGAGTAGATACAGGGAACATGCACATTAGTTCAAAGAGGATACTCCCATTAACCATTCCATGGATAATCTTGCAGCATATATCACAATCCTTTATGCTATGCATACAGTTTGAAAGTAGCAAACAAACGTCACAATGTAATTGAAATCCTTTGCGAAATTTAAAGTCGTATGCAATGTCAATAAAAGATGGCTTCCTACCAATTATCGTAAAACTACTTAGGTCGGTGGCCTCCAATCGCACTGACGACATTTACAAAAATGTAACATAGATTGATGAATCATTTGGGATTGATTATCAAGTGACCAATCTGATTAATTTGAATCAACAGGACTGTGCAAATATTTAAAATCAACTATAAATCCGAGTAGCGTAGTGCAGTTCATGGAGTGGCACGTTAATATTTGTGAGTGGTCAATCAGATTAATGAGAATTTGAATCAATCAGAATTACTCATAACGTCGAAGGAACTGGGCTGTTTAATGAAACCAATTACTTAACCCATCTTTTCTGACACACAGTCCTGAGAATTGGAGGATGAGGTCTGCTTTAGCTGAGTTTATACGTTGACCCAAGGCCTGACAGCAGTTTAATGAGGCCTGATCAGCACTCGATGGCAGTCGAGCATGTTTGTGGGGAGAGAGAAACAACAGTTTAATGAGGTCTGATCAGCACTCGATGGCAGTCGAGCATGTTTGTGGGGAGAGAGAAACAACAGTTTAATGAAGTCTGATCAGCACTCGATGGCAGTCGAGCATGTTTGTGGGGAGAGAGAAACAACAGTTTAATGAGGCCTGATCAGCACTCGATGGCAGTCGAGCATGTTTGTGGGGAGAGAGAAACAATAGTTTAATGAGGCCTGATCAGCACTCAATGGCAGTCGAGCATGTTTGTGGGGAGAGAGAAACAATAGTTTAATGAGGTCTGATCAGCACTCGATGGCAGTCGAGCATGTTTGTGGGGAGAGAGAAACAATAGTTTAATGAGGTCTGATCAGCACTCGATGGCAGTCGAGCATGT